>VDFB02335037.1:0-139689 GCA_007258455.2 Sequoia sempervirens | reverse complement strand
TGAGAATCTTGGCCAATCTGTGTAATTTGGAGGGGCCGTACGATCTGGCAACCTTGTGCAACCTGAGAGGGTTGTACGACCTGATAGCTATGAAAATGCCGTACGACTTGGCCACTTTGAAAATACAGTGCGTTCTAAATGGTCTGTGGAATCCGTACGACTCTACAACTTTGAACGACTTGGCAACTCTGAAAATTTCGTACGCTCTGACTGGAGGGCCGTACGATGTGAGAGAACAATGAAAGCCGTACGATTCCAAAACCTAATGAATGCTTAAGGTTTCGTGCGGTCTGGATGCTACATGTATGGCATACGACTGGAAGACTTGACTGTGAATCTCCCTCCAAATGTCGTGCAATCCCTTGTGGCTGTACATTAGCATAGAGAAGAGAGTACGGCCACAAGGGATTGCATGACATATGGAGGGAGATTCACAGTCAAGTCTTCCAGTCGTACGGCATACATGTAGCATCCAGACAGCACGGAACCTTAAGCATTCATTAGGTTTTGGAATCGTACGGCTTTCATTGTTCTCTCACATTGTACGGCCCTCCAGTCAGAGCGTACGAAATTTTTAGAGTTGCCAAGTCGTTCAAAGTTGTAGAGTCGTACGGATTCCACAGACCATTCAGAATGCACTGTATTTTCAAAGTGGCCAAGTCGTACGGCATTTTCATAGCTATCAGGTCGTACGGCCCTCTCAGGTTGCACAAGGTTGCCAGATCGTACGGCCCCTCCAAATTACACAGATTGGCCAAGATTCTCAAATTGTACGGATTACAAATATCCTTCAACTTGCACGGTATTCGCATCATCATCAAGTCGTACAATTTTTTCAAGTACTACAGATCGTACGGAATTCATTGTTCATCCATCTTGTACGGCCCCAACTGTTCATCCAGAGCGTACGGCTTTCACTGTTACTCCAAAGCATACAGCCTTTTCAAGCTCAGATCGTTCGGCACTTTCAAGCACAGAGTTTCCAGGCCGTACGACAACCTCAATCACTCCAGGGCGTACGACATTTTCAAACTTTTCCAGAATTTTGGCATATTCAGATTTATGAAGTACGGCAATTATTGAATTTCAGTAGTTTCGGCAGTTTTGATAACTGTTTCGAAGGTTATAAAATCGGCTGGAATCGCCAAACTGATAGAAAAATGGACAAAGGCAAGAAGGTTGTGCAGCATAGGCCGAAGATAGCCTCGGCAGGAAAGAGAAAGAAGATGGAGGTTGATCATGAGACGATGTCATGGGAGAATCTTACTGGCAACGAGTGCAAACAGTGGTGGTGAAGCACTGCCAATGACCACTCTCTGAAGATTGCATTGTAGCATGCTCGGGTAGACAAAGCTGTGTTAGTACCCTTCTTCAATTCTTGAGAGTTTGAGCCGTGGCTGAAGGCGATAGTAGACAATTACTGCAGGCATACTTACAAATTGATAATTGATTACAGAGGGTGCCCAGTTACCATTTCATTTTGGCCATAGGACTTCGAGCGAGTGTTTGGCGTACTAGCTTCTGGAATAGGGGTTAACAAACCTAAGAAGATGGCACAGGAGCACAAGGAAGCGTTAATCAAACAGGTGTGTTGAAGTGATTTGACATCGGAGGAACATAATACCATATGGAATGCTGGCAATAGAGGTCTCCGAAAACACTACTTGGCAACAGTGGAATGGAAGTGCTTGCTGGAGCTAATGAAATGCCGACTCACAGGTGCCAGCCGAGCATCCGATATTGCTATATGGATGGTGGACTACATGGTGGGACTCTGCATCGGCCGAGTGTACAACTGGGCGAGGTTACTTGCCGAGAGGATGCGGGATTTTTTATCACGGAGGCATAAAGCTTTTTATATGACCCAGCATGCTATAGCCCTCTTTCTCGATGTCGTTCACACACAGGTGCCCGAGGGCAGATGGGGTCGATTGCAGCCACTCACTCACCTAGATCCCGGGTTGCCGACAATATTTTACTGGTCTGGACTGGAAGCCAAGCAAGCTGGTGAGGGCAGGGTTACAGGAAAGAAGAGGAAACAGGAGGCATCGGTGGAAGAGGAAACATCGGCAGAAGAGGCCTCGGAGTAGGGTGATGCATCGGACAGAGATGAGCCTATAGATTTATCTTCCTCGACCTCGAAGTCTAGTTCACCAATCAATGAGGAGGTGTTCGTCGCCATCGGTGGGCAAGAGGTGGACATACCATTTTTGCAGCCAGCAGGGTTTACTCTTCCCACACCGCCAGCCAGGGAGAACACACACTCAGTGACCTTCACTCTTCCTGTTTTGCCAGTTGGAGCCGGGTGAATGTTGAGGGTAGCTGCCTCATCACCTGGTGCATCGCCAGAGTGGGCACCACTTGCCACTACGACATCACAGGGGGCAGCCACTGTATCGGCAGGTTCCATCGAGATATTGCCAGTTGCCTCTTCCCTTGCACCACTGCCAGGCTCGGCAACATCAGGAGTTGCAACTCCAGTAGTAGGAACTGGGGGAATGGTTGCAACCACTAAGGAGACTCCCCCAGCCCCCAGAGCACCAGAAGTAGCCCAGATTGATAGCTGGTTGGGATCAGTAGGCCTCACCTTAGAAGTGGCCAAGCAGCTAGAACAGCGGGAGAAGAGTCCCTCGGAGGGACTAGGGGGTGAGGAAGGGCCAGTCGTTCACACTAGGCAAAGTGAGACGGCCAGACTTGTCAAGGACGCACTTGCACACCCTAAGGCTAGAACAGAAGAGGAGCCAGGGACGGCCATACATGAGCCTCAGCAGATAGTTAGGGAACCGCCCCAGGAGGAGACAACCTTTTACAGCTCCCGGCGATGAGGAGAACGAGGAGGGTGACTCCACGGAGGGATTTGTTGTGGAGATGTCACAACCAGACCCATCAGACCCACTAGGCACGGTGCAACGATATGTACAAGAGCTAGAGCATATGGGCAGGTTAATGATCCGAGTGGGACAGGTTTCCAGAGACCTCAGGATTGGCCGATCTCCTCTAGTGGGCCAGGATGTTCAGCGCATCCGAGGATTCGTACAGATGGGGTGTGAGGCTGAGTTCACACGGATATTCGGCGAGGAGTGGCCAACAGGAGAGACTCCTGCAATGATGAGAGCTTGGCAGGGTCGACCACCGAGACTAGCAGGAAGAGACGCAGGGGTTCTGGAAAGCTTATATCACATAGAGCTTTCCTTTCGGGATGTCTTTCTCCTCATGAAACGCCAAGTATTTTCTACTGAAGTAGCGCTATCACGAAAAGTGGAAGCCTATAGACTCCTACAGAGGGTTAAGGAGGAGTCCACTGCTACCATAAGGAACATCCAGAATGACTTGGCCAAACAAACTCGACTTGCCAGTGAGAGGGGAGCTCGATTGGAAGTCTTGGAGCCTCGGGTGGCCGCCTTGGAGGAGGAAGCAAAGCAGAAAGAGGAAGCATGGGAGCAGCGAGTAAAAGCATTGGAAGATCAGTTGGCTGCAAAAGATGTTGATTTGGTGGCCAAAAGTGCAGAGGCGGAGAAGGCAAAAAGCCAACTAATGGAGGCAGCCCGTATGGTAAAGACTGCGAGGGAGAGGGAGATACTAGCCGATCGGCAGCTTCGCACACGTACCGAGGAGGTGAGGCAACTGTGAGCGGAGCATTCTTCTACTACTCCGACGTCATCTGTGCATCCAGGGACGCCCTCACTTCCCCCTACTTCTCATTGAACTTGTCTTTCTATATGTATGTCGTTTGGAAGACGACTTCTTTTGTGGGGGGGATGATGTAGATAGCATAGCCTACTTTTGTGTTAGTCGGCCTTGGTCGTAGCCAGCCAATTCCTAATAAAGCTATAGATTAGTAAGAATAATACATGTCATGTACTTTCGGGTAATCATGTTCGGATTAATGTTAATGTTAATGTTGTTATGAAACGTCGTGTCAGTTGGTTATCTAACCACCGCCGAACGTTATATGTAGTCTGTTGGGATAGTCGGAAGGGAGTTATGTGCCGATGGTTATATTGTTAAGCACTGCTGATACTCTTGGATTGTACATGATATTTCTGATAATGAATAAAGTTTCTGGTGTTCAAACATGATATCTTTCTGGTTACTGTTTTATTCTATGTTCTGCACATAACTAGTTTGCCAGTAGTACGTAAGATTTGAATTACATTCCATAGGCAAACAGGATTGAGTTCATAAATGACTTAATTTATCTTCTGCAGAAGCTGCTAATTTTAACTCTAAATCTGCAACAATCTACTTCTTAAGGAAATGGCTTTGAAACGCCTCCAAATCTGCTTGATATCCACCTTAGAATGCCACGATTTGCTGCTAGTTGAGGGAGTATGTTAATTCAAACTATAATGAATCCAATTTTGCACAATGGTGATTTCTATGTGAAATCACTCTAAGGAATTGTGAGTTTTTATCCTCCAATTCTAGACCTAGAGGGGTTTCATCCTCGGGTGAATTGAACCATAGTTCTATGCTCCACAAACAGTGAAAATCAGATAATAAAAATGTTTCTTAATAATGCTCCTTCTCCTTGCTTGGTCTCTCTTAAATGCCTTTCTTCTCTAACAGACATAACTCTTCACATGCCCTTTGACCTTTAATTATAGTTTAATTTAATAACATTATGTTATCCTCGAATCTAGCAACGCTCCATTCACAATATAACCCCCTACGAAACTCGTCCGTTTCGTAGTTCTGTGTACTTCAAGCATGCAAAATGAGGCAAATTTCAATTGCCTTCAATGCATAGTTCAAAACCTCAAATAGTCCGTTTGAGCATTTCCCCTCGTTCGTCTTTTGAAGATCTTCAAAACGAACTTTTTTTGTCAATTCCCACTCATTGGGAGTTAGTCAAATTTTCACTCATTTCGGAGTGCTGATTTTCAGCACTCCTACATGAGCCTTATGTTAGTGAAATTAACTCCAAGTGTTGGAGCGGTAATTTTCACTACTCCTACACTTTACACTTAGCCCTTAGATGCACAAGCGGTGATTTTCACCACTAGTGCATTTCTCCTTTTGATAAGTCTTTTACATGTACAAGCGGTGATTTTCACTACTAGTGCATCTTTTCTTCCATGATGTACTCTGTAATTAATGCAACTCGAGTTGCATTAATGATCTTTTTCTCATGGCTTAATAAAGTGTTTTAGGTTATATTATCCTCATTTTAGTCCGCCTCTCTCTCTTCCTCCTCGTGCTAATCATTTCCCAACCTCTAGTGGATCAGCGTCTAAAGACTTTTCAAGCATTCAAGCTAGGGTTTTGCGTTTTTACCAGGTATGTTTTTATCTTCTTCTTCGCCGTGGTTTTTCCTTCTCTTTGCTTTCAAAGCTCTGGTTGCTTTAATAAACCTTGCTCATACATTTTCTTTGTTTAGGGTTTCAATGCATTCTTTCATTTGAAATTGTTTTTCTGACTCCATTGCACTTCCATTTTTTGTGCCCTAGTCTTTGGTTTTGCGCATTGTTCGAATGGTGCTCTAGGTATGTTTTTTCCATGCGCGTTTCACTTATTCTTGTGCATCTTTCTGTCATGCTTTTCCATCGAGTTTTCCCTTACTGTCGAAGCGGTAAAAATTTTGATTTTTGGCAAATGATGAACGCTTCAAACATTTTCGTATGATCTTTCTTCTTCCCACATGTTCAAGAGGGGTTTTTCACCACTCGAACATTGTTAGATCTTCCCCCAATTGTCAAAGCGGTAAAAAGTCCGCTGCTACACTGAAAATTATCACCAACTCCAATATATTTTCACCACTCCTACATGGAGTGTTTTTCATCTCAAATGCCTAAGCGGTAAAAAAGCCCGCTTGTACACTTGCTAAAGAGTGAAGGATATGCTCAAGCGCTAAATTTTAGTGCCTCAAACACTTTCACCTCCCAAGTGCTGAACACATGTAGGAGTATTGTTTTTCGGCACTACTACATGTAAAATGACTTCTCAAGATGTGAGCGTTGATTTTCAGCACTCCTACACAAAAAACAATTTTTCACTATAACACTCAGAAATCACTACATTTGTTCTCCAAACCTCATTTCATCACCAATGCTCCGTTTTTCGTGCTCTATAGCTCGTTTGCACTTGCTCCAAATTGCCTGCTTGCTTCACGCTTTCCAACAACGCATTTTCTCCTAACATCTGCTAATCCATTATTCTTGCAGTTCCTCTCAAGCTCCCATCAGGTGATCCTTGAAGGTGATATTCCTTGATTTTTGGTAATTTTAGATGACAACAAAAAAGCCTTCGTCGTCTTCTAAGGAGGGCAAAATGAAGTACAAATATCAAGGTGTCTTTCTGCCTACTGTTGTGCTCTCAAAGGTGGATGAAATCAAAGACACCGAAGTTGGTCATCAACACTTGGAACATTTTGTAAAAAGAACTAAGATAAAACCATTAGAATAAAATTTGAGATCTATTGTTCATAGCTACTTGCACTTGGTATCTACATTCTCAACTGCTGCTCACAACACAGAGTCTGTTCTCCAAGTTGCATCTCATTACATCCAACAAGAAAGATGTGTGAGAGATTCCTCAGGACAAGTCATGATGAGATTAGATCCTGAATTCTTTGATATTGTTTTCCAAGTTCCACACACGGAACAATATACACAAATCTCAATTCAACAAGCACAGGAGGTCTATGATAAGGATCCTGTTGATGTGATTTTTGTGACCGCACCAATCAGCAGAACAATGTTGTCTGAAGGCTACTCCATTCTCTCTTGATCAAAGTATTCCGTGCGCTACGATTGCAAGAAAGTTCGCACGTTCAACTCCAAGGTTCCGAAATACTTAGAATACCCTCAGTTGGTTGGTTGTGAATTGCTGTTTTTACGAGGGGACTTACACAATTGTTCAGAATACTTGCAGTTAACAGTAGATGGATGATTGGAAGGGATTTGTATAATGCGGATGATTTAGCAATAAGAATGCTATCCTAAAACTAACCAAAGATGAACGGAATTGAAATGAGTGTAAGGGTGAGAGGGTTCTAAATTCTATTCTAAGGCTGGACTTGGGGATCAATCTCAACAACTTCAACCAAACTCTGCTCCACCTCACGTTGGACAGCTTACGCAAAGTTGGTGCAATCTTCAAGGGGATAGCGAGAAATTTTCAAGCTACAATCCGACACCAAGATACCGTCAAGACAACGCATACCGCATACCAAAATATGAATTGCAACTGAAGTTAAGCTTATGTAACGCTCCAGTTGACCACGCAAGGCAAACTTACCATCAGCAAGTTGCTAGTGGTATGGAATAAAAAGAAGTTGCCTTGATCAACACCACAAATCCACAGCTACTATCTATTTGCATGAAATGAAAATGCTACTTTAAACTACTTTACGCTACTTGGATTTGAAGGGATGAAGAAACCTTGCTAGCTATCCATAACAAAGACGAATTTCACCATCAATGAAAAGATCTTCTATTATGAAATTTTTACACAACAATCTCTTACAAAAGTTTTCAAAGGAAAAATTTCCTTCTCCAAACTATGCTAAGCTATCAAACAAAATGCCTCTCTACTCTAATCTCTACTCTGATCTCTAGTTTCTAATCCTAATCTCTTACAAATGAGGGGGACTCCCCTTTTATAGATAGCCCAGTCCAATGGACGGCTCAGATTACAATCAAATCAAAGGCTCAGATTGAGCCACCTCAACCCTAACCCTAAAAACTGCCAGAATGGGGAGTGGTACATTAAATGAATCAAAGATTCCCACTCACTCCCAAAATAGTAAAGGCAATTAATGCCCACAACAAGTCTTCTAGAAGATCATCATCCAGAAGTGCATTCCCATTATCCTTTTCCCTGGCTGCAAACTCAATGAACCTGGTAAGCACGGCCTGGACCTCCTGAACTGAAATCGGTGGAATGCAATCAAGCTGGAACTCTAACACTGTGACTGACTACTCGTGCCGTGTGCAAGATTTTCTCCAAGCAACTAAGGCATCCTGCGTACTCTGAATTAGGCTGGAGAAAGTAGAAGTGTTATCAAAGTTGTCTTGCACAAAGGTCTTCACCTCCGAGAAGAAAGGTGCCAGCCTACTCCTCAAATTATCAGTAATCACCTCATTGAGATTCAACCGTCTAGCAAAGATTGCCTCCAAAGTATTCAGGACTCCGTCAACAATATTCATCATAGCCTTCCTGACTCTAGCTGAATCCGCCTGTGCTGCGTCAAGGAAACTACGCCCTGTGATTATTGAAGAGTACCATCTAGAAAAGTCATACCTATCATTCCTCTAAATGGCTCCATCAATCAACATCTGCAAAGGAACATGCCTCAATGCCTCAAGACGCTGAATAACTTTGCTCTGATAAACAAAAGCATCACCCCAGGCCTGATCAACTGCCTCCATACATGCCATGATGCTGGAAGCCTGCTGGTAAGCATGAGCAAGGTCTTCAATGAACTTTTTTGTCTCGGCACGAACTCCTGTAACCCACTTATCTGCCTCATGTGCCATCTTTCTCAACTCCAACAAGCCACTGACTGACTCTCTGGATAATTCAGTTGGAAGTTCTATTGCTGGAATCTCCTGCCCACAAGGACGAGACAAAGTGTTGCACGTATCCTATCAATGTCTTATGTTCTTTCTTCAATTTCTTATACTTTCCTTCCTTCCTGAACAATCTATCCTTAAGCGCCTGATAGGAGTTATCACACTATTCGACAATTTGAGCACTTGTGGGGCGTCCTAACTCCAAAGTTGTGACCACATAGTTCTTTGGCACTGCTTCGTCCCGATCACAATCAACTTGTGGCACTGCCACATGAAGGGTGCGAGAGCCATCCTCATCAGTTGATATCTTTGAAAATTTTCGTGCTCTCTTCTTTTGTGGAGGCGCGCTGATCCTGTTCAAAAATTCTTCCATCTCTACCACTGGATCAATCTCCTCACTGGGGCTTCTTCTCATTCGATCTCTAAGCCAATCAGGCACAACATGTTGAATAACAAAGGGCTGCTGCTCTTGTGCTTCTACTTCACGGACTTGTTCAACTTCAATATCATTCTGGTGAGGCTAATCGGCCTCAAGTGGCTGAGTATCTCCTGAAACTATATCATCATCCTCCAAAGCCGTCTCCAACTCACGCTGAAACTGAGTATTGGTAGCGGTCCCCTCATCAATCTGCTAGTCATCCCTAGTAGGCGCATTAACACTCTGGCCAACCGACTCTCTCCGTGGTGGCTGATTTTCTTCTTGTACCTCCTGCACCTGATTCAATGCATTTCTTTGATCAGCAAATAAAGAAACCTCCTGTATGCTTGGAGAACGTGTCTCCAATGGCGTGGGTGACTCAACTACAACTCGTGGAGGTTCCGGCTGAACAGGCTCCTTCCTTTGAGATTCTGGACCTCGAGTAATTTGTTTCTTTCTGCTGGTAGTGGGTGTCCTGTGATCTCCCATCAAATTGTAAGTCAAGGAAATTGACCTACTCTTCAATCTACTCACATGCCTATCAACCCATGCTCTAGTAAATGTCAAGACTAGAATGGAAAGTGTGTCCAAATCAGCTATCTCTGGTTCTGACCAATCTGGGAGTGGAAGCGGAGTATCTCTCACCGCCTCATAATCTGGATGGAGAACATTCATGTCCTCGCTCACCTGGTCTAGTACTGGAATGATTTCACACTCTCGGATCATATTCAATGGCAACCTAGAGAACACTCTCTTCCTGATTTCAACTTCATCTAATGCACCAGCCCAATAATCTTCAATATTTGCCTTATGTTTAAATTCTTCTGATAGTACCCATCTGATATTGCTATGTGGATCATATTGCTGCCTGCTGGTGTGATAGGAGAAATGAAAGAATTGAAGCTCACTTTCAGCTTCTCTAGCTGCCTGTAATGATGGACACACCTCATCTAAATTTCCCATGACAATTGGGAAGTCAACACCTCCTTTCTTCTTTTTCTTCTGAATCTTATCGTAGGCAACCAATTGCCTAGATATCTCTAACATTAAAATTCTGTTGGTTGGGTACTTAGGCAGCCTATATGGATATGAGGAAAAACCTTGCAGCCTGATGTAAGAAAACTTCGGAAATTGTATAAACCAGCACCCATACCTTTCAATCAACTCTTGAGCTTCCCTTGTGATCCTGTGATGCATCCGCTCCTGAAGTGATCTCGTAATGTGCATGGTAAAAGCATCATTGACACGCTTGTAATGAGTAGTACTTGTCAAGTGCAGCTGCGGACAAGCCTCATGGATTTTGAATTGATGAGAGCCACAACCAACAGGTTCCTTGTATGAAATTCCTCGATACTTTGTCATACGAGCCAGCATGTAAATAAGGTAAGAGCCCATATAGAATGTCTTCGTTCTTCTCAAACTCAGGAGCTGCTCGTGCAAATTGTCACTGATCATCGCAGCCCAGTTGACATACTCTTTTCCTTCCAGCACTAGGTTGATGTAATAGAACATCCATGGCTCAAAAATAAACGCTTGTGGGCAGCCTCCAACTCTACTCAACATCATGATAAGATCACAATACTCCTGCTTCAAGTCATCTGAAATATTTTGCCTCGGCAACTTCGTACGAGAGGGCTTGGGGTTGCTCATCCAGCGAGTATTGATTATTTCTGTACATCTCTCGAATGCAGAAGCATACATTCGTTCAGCTCGCTCCCTTGATTTGTAAATCATGTTCCTGTGTGCCGGAATCCCAAAAGCTTCGCCAATAGCTGCAAGAGTAAGGTTGGCAAGCACTTGACCATCTAGTGACATAATTGATCTGTGATCCTTCTCATAGCAGTTGACGCACTCCATCATCAGCTCCGAACATTGAATAGCTGGTGGGAAACTAGCAGCTACATATAATCCACTTCAAATGATGTCGTGTGAAGTGGTCAAAGGTTGATGATTACCAATCCCCAGCATTCTGTTCTTGAAAGTCTCCAAGTTGAAAGAGCCCAAATTTGTGTCAGCCAGTTTGCCCAACTTCGAAGTGAACTTTGACTCTGGCATGAAAGGCTTGCTCAGCTTCTTGATAACAGCTTGCCTGGATGCACCATTGTTGTCCTTGCCAATTGTTCTTACTTCAGCCATTCTACAAAACAATAAACAGCCATCAGTAAATAACTTAGAAAATAAATAAAATACCATGCATGGCTGCCAAACGACTTTTAAAACTTTGAGAAGCTGCAACATTCATATTTCTTTTGCAAACCTCACTTCTCCTTCAACAAGCTCGAACTTTCAACACTTAGAAAGTTACAGGCACAGCAACTAAGCTTCAGCAACTTCACACTCTCAGCAAATTTTCTAAGCTGGCTGCAATAACTTCAATACTAGAGAAAATCGCTCAACTTCAATCAGCAACTTAGATTCTTTTAAATTCGTACTTCAGCAACTTCAAAAAACAAACTTAGCTTTCAATCCTCAGCAACTTCAAGAGACTTAGCAAGTTTGCAATTCACAACCTCCTCACTCTAAGTCATACTTTCTTAGCTTCAGCAACTAGACCTTTATAAAATTCGTACCTCAGCAACCTCCTTCCTCTCAAATCGAATTTCTCACTTGCATTGCAACTTCAAACTTCAGCAACAAATTTTGAACTTCTTCAACACTCTCAGCCTCAGCAACTCACTGCAATATCAAACTTAGAGCAAATCGAATTTCCTCAGTTGTGAGAAGAATGAATGAATCTTCAGCTCATATAGGGAATTCGAATTCTAGGAAGCTAAGTTTAGCCAGTACATTAAATCTCCACTACTTCATTTCAAGAATTCGAATTTTCCCTCTCTGGCATTTGCAACACTTGTCACCTGACGCCTGGAGTCTTGGCCTTCTAGTATTTCAACTTTGACTGGCATTATTTTAATTCTCTTTTGAAAATATTTAATTTAAATTCATTTTTTTACACATTTTATTCACCAGCCGGAGCTCTGTCATTTGAATTTTAATTTTATTTCTTCTGACTCTAGAAAATTCATCCTATTGAGAACTCAATCAAAATTATCTAGGCAATTCACTTCAAATTCATCGTTTGGAAAAACTTTATCTTTGAAACACATTTTATTTAATTTGCCTTAGAAAATTTTAAATTTTCCCTTTAGGAAAATTCATAATTCGAGCACCGATTAAATTCTTCATCCGAAAGGCGTTGGCGAAGTGCAGAAGACTTGGAAATCAACTTCTCATCGAAGATCCTCAATACCCAGAAGAAAATTTTCTTCAGAATTTGTCAAAATCATGGGTATACAATGAACGGGTTCATTTAATTTTCTTGAATTTTGAACCTTAGAAAAATAATTTTTTTATGAAATTTAATTCTGTTTCATCTTTGTGAGTATTTTGTAGCTCTGACTTGGAAATTTTTAATCCATCCTGCAATGCCAACGTTCTCTGACTTCATCCATTAACAATTTATCCGTGCTTCAGGAAAATTTCATCACCTCCAAGTCTAGGCGATTTTCTTAAGGAAATTTTTTGAAAATTTTGCCTTAGGAAATTTTATTCAACCTCAATCATTTGCCAGTGGTGGGAAATTTTTATTAACTTACTTAGAAAATTTTCCTTGAAAGCACATATCATGGAGAATATTTTATTCACCACCTTATGTCGTGGGCGCATTTGATACTTCATGAGGAATATATTTTTGCCTAGCGCATTTATTCACCTTGGGCGCATTTAGCTTGTCATGAAGGGTGTCCTCTTAAATTTCCACGACTAGCATACTTATCAACTTTATTTCACCACCTTTACACTTCACTTTAGGCGCATATAGCATATACAAGAGGATACGCCTAGCAATTTTATCTTCTAATTTTACCTTCACACTCTTGATTCACCTTTTGCTTACTTCAGCTTGGGCGCATATCACACCTCAACGAGGACAAAACACTTTGAACGCCCTCTTGTGACTCTTTGACTTCCTTCTTTTGTCTTCACATGCCCTTGCTTGGGCGCATTTCATGAGGAGGGGATAATATTTCCGACACCTTGCTTTGACTCTTTTTCCTTGCTAACCTTGGGCGCATTTCAACTTGCTAGAAGATGGGCGCATATGGCATGTAGAGGAGGACGAGTATCTTTGACTTTCTTTTGACTTTCTTCTTGAGCGCATTCTAGCATGTGTGGTGGATGAAAGTTTTTAAC
The DNA here is from genome assembly GCA_007258455.2 of Sequoia sempervirens. Taxonomy (NCBI): domain Eukaryota; kingdom Viridiplantae; phylum Streptophyta; class Pinopsida; order Cupressales; family Cupressaceae; genus Sequoia; species Sequoia sempervirens. The sequence continues at coordinate 126,567 of VDFB02335037.1, read as the reverse complement.
TTAGAAAATTTCCTCTATGTCTCTTATGAGGGCGCATTTGGGCTTGCTAGAGGATGAACGCCTTTGACCCTTGACTTACTTGGCACATGAGCGCATATGAGATAGTGTGAAGGATGGGCGCATATGGAGGTAAGAGGTGGATACTTTATGCCTTAGAAAACTTTTGAACACCTTCCTAGAGTGGGCGCAAATGAAGACATGAGGAGGATAAACATTTTCAACGCCAAGCTTTGACTTCTTAGACGCTTCCAAGCATGGGCGCATTTTAGATAGGCAGGTGGATGGAACTTAATACTTAGAATTTTTTAAACATCATGAAGGCAAGTTGGGTGCATTTTATCCCTAGAGGTGGATGAACACTTGGAATATTTTCATGCTTGGCTTGCTCTCTAGCTGAAGTAGGTGCATTTGGCCTAGGGTGGAGGATGAAACTCAGACTTAGCCATTTTTCCTTTCTTCTGCCAGAATCTCCATGTCCTGCTATTTATAGTAAGTCCTCTAATTTCTACACTTCTGAAGCTCAGAACGATTTGAAATTTTGAACACCGGATCTTCAAGACCCTGTCAGCCTGTTGACACTGCTATTCTGAGCTGGCCTGCTAAAAATAGCACATTTCTGAAGGTGGTTTGCCATTTATAGTAAAGGCTTGTTTTTGATACCTCCACGACTCCAATTGACTTGAAATTCGAATGACGTGCTCCTCACCACGTGACTTCCTGTTGACACCGGCGCCTGACGTTGACTTTCTATTTTTAGCCTGTTTCTGAAATGACTTACTATAAATAGTAAGTGCTCTGTTTGCCTTCAAATTTTACCAGCGGATAGCTTGAAAGATGTTGATCGCGGTGGTATACATCGATTTTTGAAAATTCTGGCATTTTACCCCTCTTTTTGGGTCCCAAAGCTAGAAACCCTAATTTGAGCTGCATGCATATCAAATGACCTCTGTTTCTCCTCGTTTCTGTTGCCTTGCAATTAGTTCGTGATTCTAAAGTGTTGGGAGGCGGCTGCCAGGGTGCATCTGCTAAAAATAGTAAGTTCATGAATAAGTGATTATCTCTGTTTGCATGTCACATCACTGCGTAGCTCTCGAAAAACCCATAAAGAATCACCAGACATGCAAAGAAAACCCTGACATGCAAACCCTAAAAATAGCCTCCGAAGGCTAAACTCTGAAAGTTATCGTCTCATTTTGCATGTTACACCATCGCGAAGGTCTTAGAAAACCCAGAAGGAATCCTCAAACATGCACTGAAAAACTCCTCATATAAACCCTGAAATTTGCTCCAGAAGCTGAACTGCTATAAATAGTAAGGGGTCGGTTTCAGCTCAAACTTTGCACGCGAGTAGCTTGATATGCTATGAATGCAATGTGACTGTTAAAACTTCAAAAATGTCGAAGGAATGCCTCGAATTACACACTTACTAAAAATGGTAAGTTACCAGAATCTGATGAAATTTCAGTGGAAACTTGCTGGAAGCACACTGACATCAATGTTAGTTTCAATTTTCAATTCATTCACCTCTTTTGACCACAAATTGGTTGTTAAGTTCAAAACCCTAATTCTCAGACTTGGCCAAATTCTCGTGTAAGCTCGCAAACGGAAAGGTCCCCGGAAAGGCAGATATCAGAAAAGAGACAGAGAGAGAGAGAGAGAAAAACCAAAGCCAAAAAGACCAGAATGAAGCAACAACTAGGGGACCCCATTTTGAATGGGGCGATGTGTGAAAAGGTCACAATAGATCCCAATAAAGCTAAAACATTGATTAATACTCAATGGTTGAAATCTCCAAGGCCTACTATCTCAAGATGGCCTAAAGGGCTTCCTTGAAGTGATTTCAAAGAGTACATTAAGGATATGATTACTCTCCTGGGCAAGGTGAAAGGCTTGCTTGAGTCATGTCATTTTCAAGATTGGATGTATGAATACATCCACATAATCAAGAGACAGAAAGCACATATAGATGGGGGGACTCAAATAAGTGATGAAATTCATGAGTAGTTGATGAATGTGCCAACCACTCTGAAATTTTACATGACTTCCTATTTGGTATATGCTGCTGCAGTTATAAGGCAATTTCTAGGGTTTTCTACAAAAGGAAACAGACATGTTGTACCAGTGTATGATTTCTATTACCAGTTGAAATTAAGAGAAAGTCTTAAACATTTAAGAAGAGTCACAGATGCCTTCTTTGCACCCCTGCTGTTCACTTTTGATCAGACTCTCGAAAAGAAAACAGTATCAGATGAAGCCTACAAAGTTGTTAGTAAAGTGGGATGTATCTTTTTGCAGTTTCCAACCTTCGCATATTTGAGAGTAGGTTGTTATTTTGGGTGTCCATATATGTTACTTAGATATCCCTCATACAAGTGGATACTAATGGAGCTATGCAAGCAGTTGATCTTTGTCAATAAGGAACGTCAGAGAATTCACAAGCCAGGTTTCAAGTTTCCACTGACTATTGGGAGATACACTATTCAGAGTGTACAAAAACCAAAGTCAATTGCTATAGAAATGCAAATCATGACTATAAGGACATATAAATATAAATTTGACTTTGACTACCGAGATGTGAAGAGGAAGCTAAAGAAAGATCATCGACATGTCTACCGCTTTGAGGATATATGGGCGGACTGCAAAGATGAGGAAGACATTCGTAGAATGGATTTTTGCAGATTAACAATAGAGCAGATCAGAGATCTTGGTGTAGCTGATATTCCGGAGGATTTCAAAGATCCTGGTGACATCATGAATTTTGCTTATGAAGAGGATGAAATTGCTAGGAAGCCTTTACCTCCAATACAATGGTCTAAGAGAGAAAGTGTTTCTATTAGAGAAAGACTTGCCCCTATTTTGCATAACACAGCTGAATGGTTGCATAGGCATGGCTTTCAAATGAAATCTTTTAGGACAGAATCAGAAGGAGAAACACTGGAAGTAGAAACTAGTCAACGGCAAGAGCTCTGCACAAAAAATAAGCATGTGGAATCTCCCTCTTCTTCTCAAAGAGGCCCTACGATCAAGTTTACCTTTGGTAAAAGTGCAACACAGACTATTGAAGAAGAGGAGGCCATGGAATCAGAACAACCACATGCAGAAGGAAAGGAGCTCGCTTCTAAGGAACAATCATCCGAAAAAGGAGAAGAGAACGAAGGTGAGGAATCAAAAGAATCTGACGAGGAAGAATCTACAGAAGATGAAGGTGAAGAAGAAGGTAATGAGGAGCTCAAGCATGATGATGAACAACCTCTATCTCCCCATTTGAATATTGTTGAAGATCTTCCTCGAACATCATTGCCTGTTACTTCAAATATCCCTCATACTCCTCCAAATCCAACTACTCCTCCACCTCCTCTTCCTATCTCACCTCCTCCTACAGTAACTTCAAATGCAAAGAATGTTTCCATTCCCCCCTCAGTATCAACAATCCTTGCCACTGCCCCTACAGTTTCAAACTTACAAACTGTTGACGTTTCTTTGAGCTCTCCCTCATCCATTCCAAGTTTGTCATCCCCATCATTTGATATCTCTTCTGAGGCTGAATTTCACAGGTTCATTAATGAATCTCTGCAAGATCCACTTGGGGTGCAGTCCACTAGAGCAATCATGATCGATACTACCCCGATTGTTACAATATCAACCATTCATACAGAAGTGGCTGCAACACAACAATTGACAGTAAGTCAAGAAGAATATACTTCATCTCTTCCACCTTGGCTAATCTCACAAGTGTCAAAGTGCAAGAAACAAATGATCTCCCCAGATGAGCTTGACCTTGAAGAGATAGCTCCTCCCAAAGCCAAGGGAAAGAAGAAGGCTAAAGTTCATTCAAGGCTTCAAATTGACAAATCAGGTCACAAGTTTGTCGATATTGGTTTACCCCCACATGAGGAATGGGACGTAAACATGGAAGATTACACTGTCACAAGAGTTCAGCTTGGAAAGGTAACACATGCAAGTGCAAAAGCCGATGCATAAGTGGTCTTGGATGCATTGTCAGGAAGGCTTGATAAGATGGAGCAGGCCAGAAACGTGTACAAAGATAAAGCTGAGCTTTATGCATCAGTTTTAAGGAAGATTGCAGGCTCTTTAGAGAATGTGCAACCTATGGCCATGGTGAAATATCGAGGAACCAGCAGTGCAAAAGGTGGAGAAATTTGTCTCTAAGGGTAAGGTGTTTTATGATTTCATTGATGAGATAATAGAACATGGCTCTCAGCTCATAGCTCTTGCAAATGAAAAGACTTCACAAGTAGCCAAGTTGAAATTAGAGTTTGAGAAGGAAGAAAACACACTTTCCGAAGAGCAGAGAGAAATGGAAAGATGTCTTTCATTTTGGTCACAAATGAAAGAGGCAAGGCTGAGTAAATTAGTGGAAGTTGGGGTGATCCCTGACAAAGAGAAGTATGTGGAAATAAGAGAATCTCCTAAGAACCGCATACAAGTGATCAAATCCCTCATTGAGGACGTCAAGCAAGTACAAGATGTCGAAGGACATCGTGTCATCATGGTGAATGGAATTGAAGAGTTATCGGGTAAGCTCCTTGATGATAATCATACTTTCCTCCTAGTTAGTGAGATTGCTCAAATATTCAAGGAAGCTATCATGAAGCAAGCAGAAGATGAAGGTTTTTCAAAGACTTCCATGCACACCATATGTGATGTACGGCTTTCTCTTGACTGTCTCAAGACACATCTAGATAGATGCAAGAAAATTTGCTCATCTGCAAGAAGATCAATCACAAGAGTTCACGCCATTGTGGATTATACAGTTGGTCCAGATAAGGCATTCATACTGGAGACAAAGAAGAAATATGAAGACTTCCACGCCCAATGCAAGGAACCATAAAGACTTCTTGTATCTCCAGTGTTAGATAGTTTTATGCTTTCATTTATGCATTTTGTAAATAGTTTCGACATCTTACATATCATTTTAAAAGATGTAATTACATGTAAAAAAAAAAGATGTTTTCCTATAATGATGGACAACATTTTTTAATAAGTCGACTTGTTAGGTGAGATTTTCCTAGATTTGCTCACCCGATTTTCCTAGATTTGACCTCCTCTCCCATCTATAAATATGAGAGGATTCTTTTGTAATGGTGGCCTTTTATCTTTTACAACGAAGTGCTGCCCAATTGTGAAGCAAATACATGAAACTTTGTGTTCATCTTTGTGAATCTTAATTTGATCAATAAAGAAGTGAAGTTGCATACCAAACTTTGTTTTGGGAACAAATTATCTTATGGCTTGATTGAATTGGTAGTGATTAGTAACTGAGATCTGAAGGGCTTTGAGTAAATTTATGTAAACTTTGAGTTACACTCTTTACTTGAATTTGTGATATTGATTGAATACTATTGGTGAATCCTCTACAAGACTTTGTGCTTGTATTCATTCATGTTGTTCGTGGAATGGTTGTGAAGTATCTAGAAGACTTTGTGCTTCTAATACAACGCTGATTGCATATCTTAAAGGATTCATTGGTGAAAGCTACGGAACGACTTTGTGCCTTCATGAGCTTTTCTTATTTTATCATTTATCGTTATTTTGTTGGTATTCCTAGGCTTTGCTTTGACAAGATAGGAATATTGGAATTATTGAGTTTTGTTTTTAGTTTGAAGTTGTATCGAATCAAGAACTTAAAATCATGAAACATTGTAAAACATATTCTCTGAAAAAAGAGAGAATCATGAATGTGACACACCCCCATATCTTAATTGTCGTGTACATTATTGTGAATACTTAATTAGTTTTACTTAGTTTCAATAAGCAGTAAGAAGGGCACCTCCTCTTTCTAAGAGGAGAGATTGTATCTCACACAGCTGTGGCTAAAATCAGGTTTTGTAATATGTTAAAAGGGATTACACAATTTTCACCCAACACATTAAAAAATTAATTAACTGGAATTGGTTACCTTTAATTTTCTACAATTCCCTTTTACCTTATGATTTCCTTTTGTTTTCTTATACTAGGATAAAGGCTATGATTAACTTTTTGTTTTTTTATTATAGCTGATTTGATTTTGTCTTAATCAAATGTATTCATAAAGTAATTACTGCATACTATCTTTATAATTCGTACTAGACTGTATTAGATCTCTATATGCCTGCAGATTTATATTAAATTTGGTCAATATATCTGAGATCTTTCCCTAAATCTTATAGTCATAAGGTATCTGCTGTTGAGGAGTCTAAGGACTTGGATAACTATTCAGTAGATCAATTGTTTGGCACTCTCACAACCTTTGAAATGAGAGAGTTTGACAAAGATGCTCCAAAGAAGGAAGCAGCATTCAAAGTTAGTAAGAAGTCAGAGGATGAAACAGCTGATCAGTATGTTGACTTTGATGAGGTAGAAGCGAACTTTGTGAGAAGATTGAAAAAGTGTACCGGAAAATACAAAGGTAAGTTACCTTTCAAGTGCTTCAATTGTGGGAGAATTGGTCATTTTGCCTCTAAATGTCCTTTTAAAGAATCAGAGGATAGCAACAAAAGAGAGAGGTTCAAAAGAAGTCTTTATTCCAAGGAGAGCAGTTGTTCTTCAGAAGATGAGGATCATGATGATTCAAATGATGAAACACTCTTCATGGCCTTGAAAGTTGGTGACAAGAAGAGTGATATTGAAAAATGTAATAAGTCTGGTACCTTGCAAGTTGACAAAAATAATAAAAAATCAATGGTTGTGTGGACTGCCTTTCATGCAAAAGAAGAAGAAAATGCTTGGGTAATTGACAATGGTTTCTCTAACCATATGACCAGTGACAAGGGGAAGTTCATTAGCCTTAAGAAGTGAAATGGTGGAGCTATCAAGTTTGGTGGTGATGAATTAGCACAATTCTATGGAAAGGGTGCTACAACCATTGATGGAAAGAACAAGAATGAGGATGTCCTCTATGTCAAAGGGCTGAAGCACAATCTCCTTAGTGTCAATCAGATGTGCTATAAAGGATACAATCTTGCATTTCATGCCAAAGGTTGTGAGATCAAGAAGGCAGGGTTCGAAAGATTAGTTGTAGAAGGTACTAGGATAAATGGAAATGTCTGTCATCTAAAGGAGGCAAATGGAAGAACCTGTTTATTGCCTCAATTTGATGAGTGTTGGTTGTGGCACAAGTGGATGAGACACATCAACCTTGACAATATGGTGAATATCAGCTCTACTCATGCGGTGAAAGATATACCTAAGATAACCAAGCATGCAAACACATTATGCAAGGAGTGTCAAATGGGAAAGCAAACAAAGACAAGTTTCAAGAGCAAGGAGTGTTCTACAATGCCATTGGAGCTAATCTACACTAACCTGTTGTGACCTTTTCACACATCGCCCCATTCAAGATAGGGACCCCTAATTTTTGCCCCATTATGGTCTTTTGGCTCTGGTTTTTCTCTCTCTCTCTCGCTCTGTCTCTTTTCTGATGTTTATCTTTCCGGGATTTCTCCGCCTTTGAGCTTAAAACATGAAATTTTGGCCAAGTCCGAGAATTAGGGTTTCATCTTTCCTGGTCATTCCAAGGTCGAATAAAGTGAATAAATTGAAAACAGAGCTTAACGTTGTTGTCAGCATGTTTCCAGTACGCTCCCAGCAAATTTTCATCAAATTCTGAGGTACTTACTATTTTTAGTAAGTGTGAAATTACAGGCAATCCGTTAGCATTTTTGAGATTCCGACAGTCACACTGAGTTCGGAATGCATCAGGCTGCTCGCATGCAAAATTTGAGCGAAAACAGACAACTTACTATTTTTAGCAGTCTAGCTTCCGGGACAAATTTCAGGGTTCAAATGCAGAGTTTTTCTTTGCATGTTTGGATATTCCTTATGGGTTTTTTGAGACCTTCGCGATGATATAGCATGCAAAACGAGACGACCACTTTCAGAATTCAATCTTCCGAGGCTATTCTTAGGGCTTGCATGTCAGGGTTTCTTTTGCATGTCGGATGATTCCTGATGGGTTTTTCGAGAGCTTCGCGATGGTGTGACATGCAAACAGAGATAACCACTTAGCAAGGAACTTACTATTTTTAGCAGGTGCGTCCCGGCAGCCGCTTCCTAGCAGTTCAGAATCACGAGCTGATCGCAATGCCACAGAAACAAGAGCAAACAAAGATCTTTTGATACGCATGCAGAGCGAATTAGGGTTTCCAGCTTCGAGACCCAAAAAGAGGCGTAAAAGGTCAAAATTTTCGAAAACCGGTGTAAACCACCGCGATCAGCGTCCTTCAGGCTATCTGCTCGTAAAATTTCAAGTCAAATGGAGCACTTACTATTTATAGTAAGTCAATTTGGAAACTGGCTAAAAATAGTAAGTCGAGCGCATGCGTTGATATCGACAGTCAGGTCACGTGGTGAGGAGCGCCTCATTCAAATTTCAAGTCAATCGGAGCAGTGGAGCTATCAGAAGCAAGCAGTTGCTATTTATAGTAAATCATCTTCAGAAACATGCTAAAAATAGCAGGGTGATAAAAAATAGCAGTGTCAACAGATTGTTGAAGTCGTAAGGATCCGGTGTTCAAAATTTCAAATCATTCTGAGCTTCGGAGATGCAAAATCAGGGAGCTTACTATAAATAGCAGGGCATGAAAACTGGCGAAAACGAGAAAAAAAATTCTAAGTCTGGAACTCCATCCTGCAGCCATGGCAAAACACGCCCAGGCAGATGAGGAGGCATGGAAAATTTCTAAGTATGAAGCTCGTCCTCCACCATGCCCAGAATGCGCCCAAGGGAAACTAGAGAAAGCATAAAAAAAATTTTAAGTATAAGTTTCAGCCTGCTCAAGGGGTAAAATGCGCCCAAAATGCAAGTGAGTCAAAGAGGTCAATGGCGTTCATCCTTCAAGCATGGCAAAATGCGCCCAAAAGCATGCATGTAAAGACAAGAAAGGGAAGTTGAAGGGTCACAAGATGGCGTTGGAAAAGGCTTCATTCTTCTCTCTCTCCCAAATGCGCCCATGCAAAGTCAAAAAGTCAAGAGTGTTTGAATGTGTTTCATCCTTCACCACATGCAAAATGCGCCCAAGATAGAATAAGAGTGGCATTGAATATTTTAACCTTCATGAAGTGTGATATGCGCCCAAGTTGAGGTAAGTAAAAGGGTGAATAAAGAGTGTGGGGGTGAAATTTAAAAATTAATGTTGCCTAGGCGTTGGAAGTGAAGTCTTCTAGCAAGTGTAATATGCGCTCGAGGCACAAAGAGGAGAGATTCAAATATGCTAGGTGTGATGAAATAAAATACAAGTTGTTGACAAATATTGCTAAGGCGTTGAAGTTGCAAAGTGATAAAATTTTCCTAAGGCGTTGAAGATGATGGAAGTAAAATATGTTAAGTATGATGTGCTTGCAGGTTGATTTTTCTAAGTGAAATAAAAAAATTCTCGCCAGAGCAAAATGGAATAAGTCAAATAAAATTTTCTAAGGCAATTTTTCAAAATGCAAGGTGATTTAAAATTTCTCTAAGGCAAAATATTTTCTTCTTTAGAAAATACGCCTGGACATGAAGGTGATGAAGTTTTTCTTGAAGCACGAGCAGGATTGCCAGTGATGAAGTCAGAAGATGTTGGCAGTGCAGGAACAATAAAAATTTTCCAAGTCAGAGCAAAGAAATACTTCAAGATCGAAGAACAAGAATAAATTTGATGAAATATTATTTTTCAAAGGTGCAAGATTCAGGAAAATTAAATGAACCCGTTCGTTGGGTACCCATGAGTTCGACGCGTTCTGGAGGAGATTTTCTTCTGGGTATTGAAGATTATCGATGAGGAGTTGATTTTAGAGTCTTCCAGGCTTCGCTGCGGCCTTCAGGATGAGGATTTTTGATGGGCACCGGATTGATGAATTTCCTAAGGGAAATTTGAAAATTTTCTAAGGCAAAATGGAAGAAGTCAAATAAAATTTTCTACGGCAAATTTTCAAAATGCAAGGTGATTTAAAATTTCTCTAAGGCAAAATATTTTCTTCTTTAGAAAATACGCCTGGACATGAAGGTGATGAAGTTTTTCTTGAAGCACGAGCAGGATTGCCAGTGATGAAGTCAGAAGATGTTGGCAGTGCAGGAACAATAAAAATTTTCCAAGTCAGAGCAAAGAAATACTTCAGGATCGAAGAACAAGAATAAATTTGATGAAATATTATTTTTCAAAGGTGCAAGATTCAGGAAAATTAAATGAACCCGTTCGTTGGGTACCCATGAGTTCGACGCGTTCTGGAGGAGATTTTCTTCTGGGTATTGAAGATTATCGATGAGGAGTTGATTTTAAAGTCTTCCAGGCTTCGTTGCGGCCTTCAGGATGAGGATTTTTGATGGGCACCGGATTGATGAATTTCCTAAGGGAAATTTGAAAATTTTCTAAGGCAAAATGAAGAAAATGTGTTTTCAAGGTGAAATACTCCAGATGATAAATTTGAAAGGAACTGCCTAGGTGAATTTGCTCAAGCTCTTCATGAAGATAATTTTCCTGAGCCAGAGATGAATGAGATTAAAATTGAAAACACCTCAGCTGGAAAATTAAAGGGGAATACAATTGAAGTCAAGATGTTGGAAAATCATGAAGAAGGCAGAAGTCAGCTAAGGAAAAATGATGAACGCTTGGAAGTTAGAACGTGAAAATCAGGTAAGTAAGTTGAATTTATATTACGAAGTGTTCTAATTCTCTTCTCCTTGCTTGTTTTGCAGGAGAAATGTTGAAGCCGGAGCACGATGACTTGAAGTGGTGAAGCACGATGATATTACAACCTTCGGAGGAAGATAAAGTTACAAGTTTCGCATGAAGGGAGAAAGTTGCAAAAGGTGGCTAAGTGTTGAGACTTAGTATGACTCAAGTGTCGAAGAAGAAGTTTAAGAGCAACGTCAAGAAAGAAGATCAAGGACAGTGTGAACGCGTCTACAAACGGAATCTTCTAGAAGGGTGGTGGCCATTAATGGCTCATTTATTGCCCCTCTCCTTTGTGGCAGTTTTTAGGGCAAATCCTGTTTAGGGCTGAGGTGGCACAATCTGGGCCATTCGGCCGATTGTAATCTAAGCCGTACGTTGGACTTGGCAAACTATAAAAGGGGGAGTCCCCCTCATTTGTATCTCATTAGATTTAGAATTAGAAGTAGAGTTTAGACGTCAGACTAGAGAGTAGAGCAGAGGTACTTTAGTTGTAATATCTTAGCATAGTAGTTTAGATTGAAAAGGAAGGAAAGTCTTCCCTTTGGATACTTTGTAAGAAGTTGTCATGTATGCTTTCATAATAAAAGAATTTTCATTGATGGTGAATTCTTCTTTGTTGTGAGTAGTTGTTGAGGCTTCTTTGTCCTTCCAATTCACGTAGCATCTTGAAGTAGCTTAAAGTAAAGTAGATTTCATTTCATGCACGTACTTAGCAATTGTGGAATGTGGTGCTCAATTTGAACAAGACTTCGTTTGTCCATACCACTAGCGGGCTCGCTGACGGTGGGTTCGCCTTGCGTGGTCAACTGGAACTTTGTGAAGCTTAACTTCGATTATGGTTTATGTGTTGGCATGCGTCGTTGTGATGGTGTCTTCATGCTAAATCGTGATCTGAACATCTTAAGTCACTCCTCTGAAGATTGCACCAGTTCCGCGGAAGCTGTCCGAAGTGAGGCAAAACGGAGCTTGGTTGAAGCTTGTGAGAATTGATCACCATGTCCCACACCCTAGAGTAGACTAGAACACTCTTATCCCTACACCCTTTAAATTCAGTTCATTTCTGGTTAGAATTAGGAAACTTGTGCTCACCTGCCCAATCATTTGAATTACGCGAAAGCCCTTAGTCTACTGTCTGTTGTCAGCTGTCGAACAATTGTGTAAGTCCCCTTGACATACCAGCAATATCACATTGAGCCAACTGATTCTATTCGCACTTAAGGAACCTTGGAGTTGAAAGCATGATCTTACTCGCAATCTTAGCATGCTGAATACTTTGTTCAAGAGAGGATAGAGCATCCGTTGGGAGACTTTATTCTGTGTTGGTGCGGTCTCAAAAACCACGTCAACATGACCTATGCGGACCTACAAGAACAAAGAGTCAACAAGGTGAAAGGTATTTAATGTTGCTTATTGATGATTACTCTCAAATGACTTGGGTTACATTTTTAAGAGAAAAATCAAAAGCTTTTGATAAATTTAAGATTTTCAAAGCAAAAGTTGAGAATGAAATGAATGTTGAGATCAAATGCTCAAGATCTGATAGAGGATGTGAATTTACCTCAAATGAATTTGAAAAGTTTTGTGAAGATCATGGTATTAGAAGACATATGTCTATTCCTAGAACCCCTAAGCAGAATGGGGTAATGGAGAGGAAGAATAGGACTATGCAAGAGATGGCTAGGGCAATATTGAAAGATGCATATCTACCTAATATGTATTGGAAGGAAGTAGTTCACACTATTGTCCACCTGCTTAACAGAGTACAATTGAGGGTCAATAGCACTAAGACCCCTTATGAGCTATGGTATGGAAGACCTCCCACTGTCAGATACTTCAAGATCTTTGGCAACAAATGCTACATTGGGAGAGATGAAGAAGTCCTTGGAAAGTTTCAAGAAGGGCGTGATGAAGGGATCTTCCTTGGTTACTCAACTAGAAGCAAGGCCTATAGATGCTACAACAAGAGATTGGTAAAGATGATTGAAAGCACAAATGTTAAGTTAGATGAAGATTTGTGTCAGATCTCACAAGAACTAGAGGCTTGCAGATCTTATGTACTTCCTTGTATTGAAGAAGAAGAGAAAGAAGAGAATGAACAAGAATCAGAAAAGGCTCCTAAGGCTCCAGCAAAGTATGTTAAGAAGAACCATTCAGCAGATCAGATCATTGGAGATAAGAATGAAGGTGTGCAAACCAGGAGAAGGCTTGCAAAAGCAAGTGAGCAAGTGAATTTGTGCTTATTGTCAAAGGTAGAGCCCAAGACCTTTGTTGATGCTAGCAAAGATGAAGGATGGATGAAGGCAATGGAAGAAGAATTGAATAAGATATAAAACAATCAAACATGGGAATTGGTTCCCAAACCACTTGATAAGAATGTTATAGGAACAAAGTAGGTGTTCCAGAACAAGTTGAGTGAAGATGGTGAAGTTGTGAGGAACAAAGCGAGATTGGTGTGTAAGGGTTATTCACAAGTTGAAGGTATTGATTTTGAGGAGACTTTGTTGGAAATGTTGTCATTGATGTCAAGATGGAAATTGTTGTTCAAAGGATTCATTGTTCATCATTGTTCGAGATCGTTAGAACATTGCCATTGATGCCAAAAGGTGCATGGACAGGATGGTTGCCATTGATGTCAAAAGATGTATGGACGAGATTGTATGTTGTTTTGAGAATGACAAGATCTAGAGGTAGTACTGAATTGATATTAATGATCAATCAGTGACGATATAAAGTGGCCTAGTTTGGATGACAATAAAAAGAGAAAGAATTGTGGAAAAAAGTGTGGAGAACAAGAAGATACATTATATAAGCACAAGCAGATTTGAAGGAAGAAAATAATAAGGATAAATAAAAGGAAGAAAGAAAAAGTGTTCAAAGGCAACAATTAGTCTTAAAAAAAAGACATGTCCTTTTAAAGAGTTATATCTTTTCAAAGAGATGCAACTATTCATTGGGTTGTAAAGATATAAATAGAATTTATGGAAAATAAGAGAGAGATGTGTGTGGAATAGAAAGGAAGATCTATTAGTCAAGAAAGAAGTGTGTGAGGATAACAATATATATTATTGTGGATGTGTGAAAAGGAAGCAATTGTTATTAAAGAGGAGTCATGACTATTTGAAAGGTCATTGTGAAAGGATGTATCTCTTCATAGAGGCATGAAGATATAAAAAGGAAGTGAGAAATGTGTGGTGAATATGAGTGTGTGTGAGATGTGAGAAAATTAAATAAGAAGAGTAGAAAAGAGAAGTGTGTGTAAAGATAAAGAAATTAATTAATTAAACAAAGATTAGTTTTAACCAAGAGTCACAAAGGTACAGTGAAGGGTTGTGTCTCATGATGAGACAAGATATATAAGAGAAGTCATTCCATGAGATGAAGTGTGTGTGAAATTTAACTCATTCAAGAGTGAGTGAGGAAAAAAAGAGAGACAGTTTTATCATTCAAAGAAGTGTATGGAATTATAATGAAGTGAATGAATATTAATTGAAGATTTGGTTAAGAATAGTCAAGAGACATGTTGAAGAGCTATGACCATTAAAGACATAATATATATGTACTCTTATATAAATATATATATATATATACAAGAGTTTATATCAGAATAACACTTGCAGATCAGTAAATGAGAAGATAAAAGGAAGATCATTAAAGAAAGGTTGAAGGCCGATTTGTAAGAAGAGTTTATGGCAGAATTATAAGAAGAATATATGCATGTTTGGGAGCCGTATGAGGTTATAGGTGCTAGACGTGGTCATATTTCAGGGTTTCAGACATTGTCCAGACTGCTGCTATCCTTTTCCAGACCTATGTTCAATTCCAGGTTTGAACAATATTGATATCTTCCTATCCTTTGATGCATACAGAATATGATTTTATGAATGTAAGTCGTGCTCAGCTGCAAGCAAACTAGGCTGTAATAGTCAATATGAACTGATTGCAATGCTGCCCAAACAACCTAATTTAGTATTGTAAGTCTTTTGTTATTATTGTCTCAATCTGGGTTGTCCTAAAGTGAAAAGCATATACTGAAATTGCACAGTGTTGAGTGCTAAGCTTTGTAATCTATACCTTGTCATTATTCTATTTGAGAAAGCTCAAGTCTGTAGCTTACATTTGCATTGGTCTCAATATATACCAATCTGGTATGAAGGACTAAAGTTATAAAGTTTGATTATTAAGTCTGCTCAAGCATTTCATCCAAATACTGTTATATTATTTGCATTGCAATTGACTATGTTTGTCAAAATGGAACATCTAACAAACTGAAACAACCGCAAAAACTTCATACATTTGGGAAGGGAACTTTACAGCTCATATACTTTTGTCCCGATAGCCAGAATGGAGGCAATCAGGATGTTTCTTTCCTTTGCTGCTCACAAGAATTTCAAGGTCTATCAGATGGATGTCAAGTCAGCCTTCTTGAATGGTGATTTATAGGAAGAGGTCTACATTGAGCAACCAGATGGTTTCCAGCTATCAAAAGATCCGGACATAGTGTGCAAACTCAAGAAAGCTTTGTATGGACTCAAGCAAGTTCCTAGAGCTTAGTATACTCAGTTGGATAAGTACTTACTTCAGCAAGGCTTCAATAAAGGATCGCAAATAGTAATCTTTACATTAAGGTAGAGGAAAACAAGATTTTAATAGTTGTTGTATACATTGATGATATCATCTTTGGTGGAGATGATAATGTGTAAGAGGTTTGTAGAAGAGATGCAAAAAGAGTTTGAGATGTCTATGATTGGTGAATTGTATTTCTTCCTTGGGCTTCAAATTGTTCAACTAGATGATGGTATCTTTATTTCTCATGCTAAGTATCCTAGAGAGATGTTGAAGAAGTTCGGCAAGGAGGATTCCAAACTAGTAAGTACTCCTATGGTTACCGATTGTCACTTGAGCAAGGCTGATGAGTCACCAGAGGTTGATCAAATTCTTTATAGGTCTATTATTGGAGGTTGATTGTACTTGACTGCTTCTAGACCTAATATTTGCATGCAGTATATTTGGTTGCCAGATATCAAGCTAATCCTAAGCAAACTCATGAGAAGGCAGTAAAAAGAATATTTAGATCTTTGAAGGTAACTCCGGATTACAATTTGTGGTATAAGAAGGATGATAACTTTTCCTTGAGTGCTTATATTGATGTTGATTGGGCAAGATGTGTGGATGACCGGAGAAGCACAAGTGGAAGTGCATTTTTCTTAGGATACAGATTGGTCTCTTGATTTAGTAAGAAGCAAGACTCAATTTCCTTATCCACAACAAAAGTTGAGTATATTGTTGCAACTTCTTGTTGCACCCAGGTGCTTTGGATGAAGCAGACTTTGAGGGATATAAAGGTGGTGTATGATGAACCCATTCCCATATTATGTGATAATACCAGTGCAATAAACATTTCCACGAACCGGGTGATGCATTCAAGGACCAAACATATTTCTATCCGATATCACTTTCTACGAGAAAAGGTTGCAGAGCAAGAAGTCAGATTGGAGTATGTTCCTATTAAGGATTAGATTGCAGAAATCTTCACTAAGGCACTTTCAAAGGATACTTTTGGGTTATCTCTGGCAGAAGTTAGGGGTTATTTCCCCTCCTTCCAACTAGATGCATAGATAGTGCATCTATTTAGAGGGAGAAATTCATGTCGTGCCCTTCTCTCCTGGATTGATGTGAGCTACCTCTCAGGGGGTGTAGGTAGTTGGTTGGTTGTTGCTGATAGGGGGAGCATGTGCAATTGTTTGAAGGAGAAGTGCAGTTGTTGAGAGTGTGTTGATGATTTAAATGAAGACCTTTGCCCTTTGTCCTTGATGTCAAAGGGGGAGAATGAGCAAGTGTGTGTGTTGCCATCAATGCCAAAGAAAAAGATTGTTGCACATATGTTACCTAAGTTTGTCGTTGATATCAACACTCAGTTTGGGTTGTCATTGATGCTTCCATTTGTATGTTGATGGTATACTATGATGATGTAAACACTCAGCTTGGGTTGTCACTGATGCTTACATTTGTATGTTGATGGTATACTATGATGATGTGCTAACTGTGATGTTGATGTTCATGGTTGGCTGTCATGCCTTATTTGATGTCAATGTTTGTTGTCAACAGAGATGATATCATAATGATATATTAAGATGAGGATTAGAAGTAATGTTGATGTTGGGGATATGTTGTTGATGGTCTTTAGTATGTTGTGTGTTCACTCCTGTTGTTCCTGAGGAAGTAGGTGTTGCTACAAGGAAGTTCTGGTCTCTGGATGTTGGTGAAGGTTTCTGCTGCAAGGAGTTGCTTTGAAGACTGATCGAGACAATGCTCTACATTCCTCCGCTTTTGAAGAAATGGTCTTGCGGTTCAGGATTCAATGTTTATGTTTTGTGGACGTTGCACCCTTATTTTTCAAGTCACCAATGTTGCTGAGGAGGTCTCTGGTAAATGCAGTGGTTGGCAATTTGGTTGCTTGTCAAGACTGGTCCAGAAAATGTTCCGCATCTCTCTGTGTTATTGTTTATGTTCTTGTGGCTTGGTGAGCATGCTTTTAGTGTTTGTGTAGTGTCTTAGTTCAGCTTTCATGTGATGAAGTTTATCACAAGTTGGTTTGTAAATGTCCTATCTCATGACTGTGTCTTTTGGGCTTCCAGGATGATGTGTTTTATTTTTGTTTGGGTTGTGCTAGCTATTTTTGGCATGACAATGAGAAAGAAGTATATGGACGTATTGTTGGACATTCATGGAACGTCTCTTTGCGGTCTGCACATCAATGGTTGATCTCTTTGGTGCTGCATATTGTTTGAGTTGGTTTTCTAGGTGATTTGTGGATGTCTGGCTGACAGGGCTTGTTCTCTTGCTTGCGCTATGTACTTGGGGGTCTACGCCAACAATTGAGGATGTGTTAAGATGGGTTTGGGATCATACCCTATTCGGTTGAGAACCGCATTGAGTAAATTTAGTTGGAAGATGTGTTTTTGGGCCAACTGGTAATGTGCTACATGTTTCCTTGTTGCCGACTGGGGATGATATGTGCCAACGTGTTTGATGTTTGGGATCACATTGGAAGATGTAACAAGTTGTTTTTGGTCCTCTCTATCTCTTGGATAGGATCACTTTTACCACAATTATGTTTTGTGGCTGACTTGTTGGGGTCATTGCTTGTCTCCTGTTCTGGCTGACCTAAATGGTGTTTTGAAATGTTGTGAAGGACATAAATAGAGGAACAAATCATTTGTGATGATGATCAAGGAGGTTAGTTGATAAAAAATGTGCAAAAAAGCGACTACCACATCCACATATGACATATGCATTGTTATTGCAGTTCAAGTTCTTGCTTTGTAATTCAAATATCATGTATCCTGCTCTGAGATAGTGAATCTCCTCAGCAGGTCCTTGTATCTTGCCCTGAAGTTGTGCACCTCAGCTTGCAATTCCTTGTATCTTTCCCTAAGGTTGTGTGCCTTAGCCTGCAAGTCCCTCAAGGAGCAGTGTGCTTCCTTAGGCAGTTGTTGATGTGATTTTCGTGACCGCACCAACACAGAATAAGTTACCAACGGCGACTCTATCCTTTCTTGAACAAAATCTCCTGCATGCTAAGATTGCTAGAAAGATCATGCATTCAACTTCAAGGTTCCTTCATGCAGTGGATAGTCTCAATTAGCTCGATGTGATTTTGCTGGTATTTCAAGGGGACTTACGCAATTGTTCGGCAGCAAACAGTAGATTAAGGGCTTTCATGTAGTTCGAATGATTTGTTGGGTAAGTGCAAATTTCCTAATACTAACCAAAAATGTACTGAATTTAAATAAGTGTAGGGATAAGAAGGTTCTAATCTACTCTAAGGCGTGGGACATGGCGATCAATTCTCGCAGACTTCAACAGAGCTTTGCTTTGCCTCGCTTCGAACAGCTTCCACAAAACCGATGCAATCTTCAGAGGGGTAATCGAAGGTATTCAAATCACGATTTAGCATGAAGACACCATCACAACGATGCATGCCAACATATAAACCATGATCGAAGTTAAGTTCCACAATGTTCCAGTTGACCACGCAAGGCGAACCCACCGTTAGCAAGCCCGCTAGTGGCATGGATAAGCGAAGTTTTGTTATCGAGCACCACATTCCACAATTACTAAGTACTTGCATAAAATGAAATCTACTTTACTTTAAGCTATTTCAAGATTCTACGTGAATTGTAAGGACGAAGAAGCCTCGCTAGCTACTCATAACAAAGAAGAGATCACCATCAATGAAAATTCTTTTATTATGAAAGTGTTCACAACAACTTCTTACAAAGTATTCAAAGGAAAGACTTTCCTTCCTCTTCAATCTAAGCTAAACTATCAAACTATACTACCTTCTATTCTATCAATCTCTCTCTATTCCTTCTCTGCTATTCTAATTATGTACAAATGAGGGGGGATGCCCCTTTTATAGTTGGCCCCTTTCAAAAGACGGCCCAGATTCAATTACAATGGACGGCTCAAATTGAGCCACACAAGCCCTGGTCAAGCTTCTGCCCTAAAAATTGTCAGAAGGTGGAGTGGTGTAATAAATGAGCACAGAAAGCCCACTTTCTCCCTTTGACCACGATGAGCATTTAATGCCCATTATGCAATAGAAGATTCTCATCCATTGTTCTTCTCTTTGACTACGAATTCGATGAATCTGGCCGACATAGCTTCAACTTCTTGAACTAACATGACAGGTACGTTCTCAATTTGACTCCAAGGCGACAACTTCCTTCTCCTGCCCGATGATGATTTTCCCCCTTGATGTTGTTCTTCAACTTGGAAGTACTTGATGGTGACCATTAACGCTTGGGTTTTCATTTTTCTTCCATCCTAAACTTTGAAAACATTTCTTCTTTGCCACTTGAGTAGGGTACATACTAGGTCTCAACACTTAGGCACTTTCTCCAAGTATTCGCTTCGCCTCCCCAAGTCATCATGCCCTGGCCTCGGTGTTCACCCTGCAAAACAAGCAAGGAGAAGAGCATCAGAACACTTCATAATATAAACTCACCTTACTTGATTTTCATATTTTAACTTCCAAGATCTGAGTGATCTCCGGATCTGATAGGGTTCATCATTTTTCTCTAGCCAACCTTGCTTTCTTTATGATTTTTCAACATCTGTAGGCTGGGGCATATGACTCTTGTGCATCATATTTCAATGCCTTAGACAAATTTCATCCTCCTCAAGGGAGTATTTAAGAGATGCATGCTTAAAATCATCTTTTGAAAGTGTTAACTTCAACTGCATCTTCTCCAAGAAATTTATTTCACCAGCTGGGGTGTTGACAACTTTGATTTTATTCATCTCTGGTTCAAGAAGATTATTTTCATGAAGAATTTGATCAAATTCACCTAGGCAATCAACTTCAAATTCATCTGCCAAGGCATTTTATTTCAATAACATATTTTATCCTTCCTACCTTAGAAAAATTTTCAAATTTTCACTTAGGGGATTTCATTATTCAAGTGCTTATCAAAATCTTCATCCCGAAATCCTTGGCGAGCTATGGAAGACTTTGAAATCCATTCCTTATTGAAGATGTCCGATACCCAGAAGAAAATTCCCTTCAGAAAGCGTCGAATTCATGTCTACAAACGAAGGGGTACATTTAATTTTTTGAATTTTAAACCTTCGAAAAATATCTCTCAACCAAATTTATTCTCATCCTTCATATCTGGGCGTATTTTCTTGCTCTGTCTTTGAAATTCTTCAACAACCTCATGAAGCTGGCACATTCTGAGTCATCCATTGCCAACTTTATTCATACCTCAGTGAATTTCATCTCCTTACAAGCCTAGGCGTATTTTCTCTAGAGATGAGATTCCAACACTTAGAAAAATTTTAAATCCTTTTTATCAACATGGGCGCATATGAGGGGTCAAGCAGGAAATTTGAATTTTTTTGCCTTAGAAAATTTTCTCCATTTATCTTTCATATGGCGCATTTCACCTAGGGTGGAGAAATTTCATCAACACTTAACACATCACCCTCAATACCTTGGGCACATTTAGCATATTGAGGAGGACTTAACACCAACGCCTTAGCCATTTTCCTAACATCCTTGGGCACATTTAACATGCCAAGGTGGATTTAACACTTTCAACGCCCTTTTCAAATTTCATCTCTAACTCACTTTGGTCGCATTTCACATGTGGAGAAGGATTTAAGTCTAAACGCCTTGAAATATTTTTGATCCCACTTCCAACATGGGCGCATTCAAAGGGGGGAGAAGGAAGTCAACACTTGGGATATTATCTATCACATGCATAACGCCTTAGATCCTCTTCACCATGCATGGGTGCATATAGGCATCATGGAGGGATTAACTTCACTTAACATTTCTTTTTTACTCCACCTTGTTCTCTTCTTGGGCGCATTCAAAGGGGGAAGAAGGAAGCTTGACTCCCACGCCTTTGACTTCTTTGACTCTCCTTCAAGCATGGGCGCATTTAGGGATGGCAGGCGGACTTAACTCATACTTAGAAAAAATTTCTAGCTTCTCCCTGTGAGGTGGGCGCATTTTACTAGCTGAGCTTCCAATTTTCATGCCTTAGTAAATTTTCACTTGTCCTCTCCAGCCTAGGTGCATTTAAGGTGACCTACTTCTAATTTTCCAAACTTAGAAGAATTTTCATCAACCCCAAGTTACTAAGGCGCATCCAAGGGGGTCTGCTTCAAGTTTGCAAGACTTAGTAAAATTTCCAATCATCTCTCACTTCAAAGGCGCATATGGGGAGTCCTGCTCCAAGTTTCAAACATTTAGAATATTCTTTGGTCTCCCCTTCAAGTCAAGGCGCAAATGTGGGGGTCTACTTCAAGTTTAAAACACTTAGATCCTTTTTTAGTCTTCCTCCAAGTCAAAGGTGCATTCAAGGGGGGTCTGCTTCAAGTTTTCCATACTTAGATTTATTTTTTTTCTAGTCTCCCTTTCAAGTCAAGGCGCAAATGAAGGGGTGTACTTCAAATTTGAATGCCTTAGAAATTTTCAAGGCCTCCTCTTCTTCTTGGGCGCATTTAGCATGCTGAGGAGGACTTAAGTCTTTGCCTTAGACAATTTTCATCACCAGCTGGAGACAAGGCGCATTTGAGGGGTGGAGGTGGACTTAAGTCCAGACTTAAAATTTCTCAACCTTCTGCCAGCTAAGATGAGGGGGCATTTGACAGGGTGAGCAAGAACTCTTCAGACTTAGAAAAAAAAAAATTCTTATTCTCTTATGGCCAGCTCACACCTTACTATATATAGTAAGTCCTTTGATTTTCACACTTCTGAAGCTCGGATTGATCTGGAATTTTAAGCACAGGAGCTTCATGACCTAATTGATCTGTTCACACTGTCGTCCTGAGCTGACTTGCTATTTATGGCATGTTTTTGAAGGTGGTTTACTATTTATAGTAACTGCTCAGTTTCATGACTTCCCCTACTCCGTTTGACTTGAAATTTGAATGACGTGACCCTCATCGGTAGACTTGCCTATTCACACTAGCGCCTGCTGCTAATTTACTATATATAGCCTGTTTCTGGAACTCCTTACTATAAATAGTAAGTGCTTCAATTGCCTTCAAATTTTACCAGTGAATAGCTTGAAAGATACTGATCACAGTGGGATACACCGGTTTTCAAAAATTCCGGCATTTTACCCCTCATTTTAGGCCCCAAAGTTGGAAACCCTAATTTGACTTGCATGTCAATCAAACGACCACCATTTGACTTTGTTTTTGTTGCACTTCGCCTTGTTTGTGATACTGATGTGCTGGGCAGTTGCCAGAATGGACTTGCTAGAAATAGTAAGTCTCTGAAAAATGACCATCTCGCTTTGCATGTCACATCACTGTGTAGCTCTTGAAAAACCCATAAAGAATCACTTGGCATGCGCAAAAAACTCTGACATGCAAACCCTAAAAATAGCCTTGGAAGACGGCTTCTGAAAAAGTCTTGATCCTGGTTTGCATGTTGCATTGTTGCGAAGCCCTCGAAAAACCCATAAAGAATGCTCAGACATGCAAATAAAATTTCAACATGCAAACCCTAAAAATAGCCTCTGAAGGCTGAATTCTGAAAGTTTTTGCATGTTATATCACTGCGTAGGTTTCAAAAAACCCAGAAAGAATCTCCAGACATACATTGAAGAACTTTGCATATAAACCCTAAAATCTGCTCCTGAAGCTAAACTTGCTAAAAATAGACAATTGTCCATTCTGGCTCAAAATTTGCAGACGAGCAGCCTGACATGTCCTGGATGCAGTGTGACTGAGAGAACTTCAACAGCGCTGAGAGAATGCCCCAAATCTGATACTTACTAAAAATAGTAAGTTGTCGGAATTCACTGAAATTTTGCTGGGGACTTGCTGGGAGGATGCTAACTGCAACGCCAAGGTTAGATTTCAACTTGATTACTCCATTTGACTTCAAATTGACCAGAAAATTCAAAACCCTAATTCTATAGACTTAGCCAAAATCTCACGTTTAAGCTCCAAGGCAGGCACATCCCCGGAAAGACAGACAACAGAAAGAGAGAGAAAGAGGGAGAGACAAAACCAAAGCTAAAAGACCAGAATGGAGCAAAAAAATTAGGGGGTCCCCATTCGCAATGGGGTGATGTGTGAAAAGGTCACAATAGCAGTGAGCCTTAAAACAAATTGTAATCTTATTCATATATTGTGAGATTTCTCATTGTGGTTTTTCCCTTGGGTTTTCCATGTATATATGGTGTTATCTTGCACATGTGTGTTCATTGCTTTATCTTTCATTGTTGCTAATTTGTTTAAGAGTTGTTGATCTGTTTAAGGGTTGCTGAACTGTTTAAGGCTAGCAAGGTCCATCTCTAATACCATCGAAATATCCTTTTTCTTTTTTTTAAATATATAATAAACCCTAGGTCACAATAATAGTGTGCACAATTAAATATAAATATGAAATCTACACAAAAATTACAGTTTAATAGTTTGTTATCTAATTCAAATATAATATTTAGGATGCCACTTAGAAATGACTAAATTTATCTTCTACAACAGCTGCTAATTTTATTTCTAAATTTACAGCAATCTATTTCTTAAGGAGATGCCTTTGAAATACCTCCAAATGTTAACTGGAATAAAAATTATTGGCAATCAATTTTTCAGATTAACTGGTTCAAACAGTTAGAAGCTAAGATTGCATGTTTTAGATGGTTACTTATCTTGCAGAGGTTGCCATTCATAACCAATTTTAATGACATTGATATCTGCGGTCTTTGTAGAACTCCTTAAACAATTAAACACATTTTTTTTTATTGCATTTTTGTTAAGGAAATTTGGGAAATGTTATGTGATAATCAAGACATTTGGGACATTAATTGACAGCCACTTCCTGAGAAGATTCTTTTTCAAAATTCAAAAATGGGAAAGACGGCTGCATTATTCTGGTTATGCTTTTCTTCTATTATTCTTTGGTCCATCTGGAAGGCTAGAAACGAGGACAAATTTCAAGAGAAAAGGAGAGTGCTTACTGAGTCTTACAGAAGACTCATATTCCACAATGTTGTCATGCAGGTATATATCACTGTGGAGCTTTCCAAGGATAAATTTTGGCACTACCTTGAGAATGGACAGATTACTATTGATATTATGGAGGCTCGATATGGGCATATGTGGTCGGAGGGCCACCCAAGGGTTGATATCTTTTTGAGGGATCTTCATGCTTTCAGGCAAGATATTGCAGGTGGTCAGAGTAAGAAGGAAGGTAACAAGTATCCGGTTGTGCAGCCATCCACTAATGAACAGAATGCAGCTGAAGCTCTGTTGGCTCTGCGTCATGGAAGTGATGCTCCAAAGAACCAATAGTTATCTGCTTCTGGCACCTTCATATCCTTTTATTTTGCAATGTTTATAAATGCTATATAGTGCTAGTATTTATACAGTTTGACATTATACTTTGATGTAATATTGACACTCTGTTACAGGTTTATGATGGCATTTTGATCATCTGCTGAAGAAAGCATTTTGCTAATTTTGTAATGGGCTAATATAGGTGGGGTTACTTTACTATAATTATCTGGGCTTGGTTTGTTGTAAATGGGGGAGTTATATTTTGAAAATGTAGAGGGGGACTGGTGATAGGAACTACAGTCGGAGCTGCTACTCTTTTTGATATGTATCTTCTGTTCACTCTATTCTTAATATAAAAAAATACCTAAAAATCTTCCTGATATCCACCTTAGAATGCCATGATCTACTTCTAGTTGAGGGAATATTTTAATTCAAACTGTAATGAAACTAATTTTGCACAATGGTGAATTTCATGTGAAATCACACTAAATAATTGTGGGTTTTCGGCCTCTAATTCTAGACCAACAGGGGTTTCGTCCTCAAGTTAATTGAACCATACTTCCATGCTCCACAAGGAATAAAAATCAGATAATAAAAATGTTTGTTAATGATGCTCCTCATTGCATGGTCTACCTTAAATACATTTCTTCTCTAACAGCCACAACTCTTCACGTGCCCTTTGACCTTTAATTATAGTTTCATTTTATAATATTAATTAATTCTTTTATTGGGATCTGCTGCCTTTAGTTTTCTGCAATTCCCTTTTACCTTGTGATTTCCTTTTGTTTTTTTATGATAGGATAAAGACTATGATTAACATTTTGGTTTTGTCTTATAGCTGATTTGATTTTGTCTTTTTCAAACCATCTTATCAGCATCTTAATCTCCTTTGTCCTATAGCAGCTGCTCACAGCTGCATCCCTTTTCACTGCCTTAATAAATTATTAATATTTCTGAATATTTAATTAGTTTATTTTTTTAAGAAGGGGCATTACATCTCTGCTAAATGTGCATTCTCTAACTTCTCAACTTGAATATCTTGTTTTAATTGCACAACCTTAAATGACAGTAAAACGTAACAGATTTTAGATTATCTTTGAAATATTTAATCAGTAGCTCATTTTGGTTGAATTGTTATGACTAGAATATTGTTTAAAGTTGGAGATATAGGTTGTCGAGAATTTTGCTTTACTTTGGTTCCAGGACTAGCTCTTAAAATGTCTAATTCCAAACCTATGTTATTACAAAATCATGGATTATCCACTGTGAGGATATTACCCCAAAAACAAAAAAATATCAATGAAACAAATAAAAGGAGACAAGAATCAGCTAAGACCAAGGAATGAAGGGTTGTGATTTTTATTAAAATTTAAAACCAAGGTTACCCCAAGTTTCCGGGACGTGGACGGCAGGGGACGGCGGGATGAGTCCCCAAGTTTCCGATTTTTGAGGCCAAATTTAGGGACGGCAGGGGACAGCTATATAAAAATATAGGGAAAATTTAAAAAATATAGGGAAATTTTAAATGTTCAATAGATAACATGGATAAGGCATGCATAATATACATTATAGAACATTCACATATAACATTTGTGTTCAAGTTGATATGGTTTATTGGGTATGCATTGATCTTAATGAATAAGTTAGAATTTATTCAATGGAAAGCTTGATTTTGAACTAAGAAAACAGATACTCTGATGATAATTTTTTTGTTTATTGATAACTGGAACAAGGGAGTGCAGCCTTCTGAGAATGATAGTGAGTTGCATTAGGCAAATAATCTGCACAGTTACCATGTTATTGTTTTGCATGATCAGATGTCCCAAGGCCCGCTATGTATCATCTTCACAATAGAGTAAGACCTGTGAGACTTATTTATGAGGCACAGTAGCATTGAGAACAAGCACTGAGTGTTGGGTTATTCACTGGAATTCATCTTGGCACCTCAGTACATAAACCAATATTGAATAATTGTATCAGTTACACTTATCCAAAGTTTCAAGACAACAAGCAGTGGCACCAATTTATTTAATGGGTGGACATAATTAAGTTCACACTCCCTTGCTATGAAAATGTGTTTTATGTTTTGTTTTGACCATGCTTTGATGCGGGGCACGGTTGACCATCCTAGGGACGGCCAGGGGACTTCTAGGATGGCTAACTGTCCCGAGGACAGCCAGGGGACTCCTAGAAGTCCTCTGGCCGTCCCCAAGTCCCCTAGCCGTCCCCGGGACTGGTCAGCTGTCCCCCATCCGGTCAATGGCATCCCCCTGTTTGGGGCGTTTCCTAAAAATTTTGCAAAGGGGCGGTCCCATACCCCGTAGCGTCTGAGGGGGGGGATTTTGGGGGCGGTCCCAGGTATCTATTTAAAACATCAAATCTAACTGGAGAAATCTAAGCATTACAACATCTCCAAGGGATTGTGGTGTAATTGTCAAGAGAGACCTTCTTGGAGAATGACCCAATTCCAAATCCCATCACCAAAAAAGGGCAATCTATAAACCCAACAATCCAATGTTAGGGCTGTGGTGTAATGAATATAAGGTACATTTGAGCATGCCCCAAGTTTAATGGTATACATTTAAGCAAGGCCCAATTTTAATGGAGTACATTTAAACATAACCCAGGTTTAATGGAATACATTCAAGCAAAACCCAATTCTAATAGAGTACAATAAAGTATGACCCAAGTTTAAATTTTTCAATTATATGGCCTTTGCAGTGCATTAAAAAGAGTCTCTAACCTCATCAAAGATTTATGAATCCAAAACAATTAAAAATATGAAAAATTTAGCCTAACGAGAAAATGTTTGAAATGTTGTTGTGTTGATGAGACCTCTTTAGGTTTAATGCATTCCATCAAACCTGGGTTATGTTTAAATGTACTCCATTAAACCTGGGTCATGCTTAAATGTATCCCATTAAACTTGAGTCATGCTCAAATGTACCTTATATTCATTACAACACTACCCTAGCATTGGTCCACTAGGTAAATAAGCTGTCTTTTTTTGGTGATGGGATTTGGAAATGGGTCATTCTCCAATGAACGTTTCATATTCTTTTTATTTGAGATATGTTTGTGCTAGTGAGATCTCTTTAGGCACAATTTTGATTTTTTCTTTTTTGGACTAGTAAATCTTTGATGAGGTTAAGAGACACATTTTAATGCACTACAAAGGTCACATTATTGAAGATTTTAAATCTGGGTCATACTTTAATGTACTCCATTAGAATTGGGTCATGCTTGAATGCATTCCATTAAACCTGGGTTATGTTTAAATATACTTCATTAAACCTGGGCCATGCTTAAATGTATCCCATTAAACTTGAGTCATGCTCAAATGTATCTTATATTCATTACATCACAGCCCTAGCATTGGTTCGCAGGGTAAACAAGCTACCTTTTTTCGGTGATGGGATTTTGAACTGGATCATTCTCCAATGAGTCTCTCTTGGCAATTATACCACAATTCCTTGGAGATGTTGTAGCTCAGTTTTGAATATTTAAAATGTTGTGCTGGTGAGACCTCTTCAAGTTTAGTTTTGAATATTTTTTAATTTTTTTGAATTGGATCTTTGATGAGGTTACAAGAGGCATTTTAATGCACTGCAAAGGGCACATTATTGAAAATTTTAAACCTAGGTCATACTTAAATGTATTTCATTAGAAATGGGTCATGACTGAATGTATTCCCTTAAACCGAGGTTATGTTTAAATGTACTTCATTAAACCTAAACCATGCTTAAATATATCCCATTAAACCCGTGTCATGCTCAAATGTACCTTATATTCGTTACATCCCAACCCTAACATTGGTTTGCTAGGTTTATAGATTGCCTTTTTTGGTGATGGAATTTGGAACTAGGTCATTCTACCTCTTGAAAATTATACCACAATCTCTTGGAGATGTTGTAGCTCAGTTTTTGAATATTTGAAACTTTGTTTGTGCTGGTGAAATCTCTTTAGGCACAATTTTGAATATTCTTATCTTTTTTGGACTAGTAATTCTTTGATGGGGTTAAGAGATACATTTTAATGCACTACAAAGGTCACATTTTTGAAAATTTTAAACCTGTGTCATGCTTTAATGTACTCCAATAGAATTGGGTCATACTTGAATGCATTCCATTAAACTTGGGTTATGTTTAAATGTACTTCATTAAACCTGGGCCATGCTTAAATTTATCTCATTAAACTTGAGTCATGCTCAAATATACCTTATATTCATTACACCACAGCCCTAGCATTGGTTTGTTGGGTAAATAAACTGTCTTTTTGATGATGGGATATGGAAATGGGTCATTCTCCAAATCCCATCACCAAAAAAATGCAGTCTATAAACCTAGCAGACTAATGTTAGGGTTGTGATGTAACGAATATAAGGTACATTTGAGCATGAAACAGGTTTAATGGGATACATTTAAGCATGGCCTAGGTTTAATGGAGTACATTTAAACATAACCCAAATTTAATGAAATACATTCAATCATGACCTAATTCTAATGGAATACATTTAAGTATGACCCAGGTTTAAAATTTTCAATAATGTGATCTTTGCAATGCATTAAAATGCCTCTTGTAACCTCATCAAAGATTCACCAATCCAAAAAAATTAAAAAATATTCAAAACTGAACCTGAAGAGGTCTCACCAGCACAACATTTCAAATATTCAAAACTAAGCTACAACATCTCCAAGGAATTGTTGTATAATTGTCAAGAGAGAGACTCATTGGAGAATGACCCAGTTCGAAATCCCATCTCCGAAAAAAGGCAATCTATAAACCTAGTGGACCAATGGAAGGGTTGTGGTGTAACAAATATAAGGTACATTTGAGCATGACCCAAGTTTAATGGGATACATTTAAGCATGGCCTAGGTTTAATGAAGTACATTTAAACATAACCTCAAGATTAATGGAATACATTCAAGCATGACCTAATTCTAATGGAGTACATTATTTAGTATGACCCAAATTTAAATTTTCAATAATGTGACCTTTGCAGTGCATTAAAATGTCTCTTAATCTCCTTAAAGATATACCAATTCAAAAAAAATAAAAAATATTCAAAACAGAGCCTAAAGAGGCCTCACTAGCACAACGGAATTTCAAATATTCAAAACTAAGCTACAACATCTCCAAGTGATCGTTATAATTGTCAAGAGAAGCAATCACTAGAGAAT
Organism: Sequoia sempervirens; assembly: GCA_007258455.2. Taxonomy (NCBI): domain Eukaryota; kingdom Viridiplantae; phylum Streptophyta; class Pinopsida; order Cupressales; family Cupressaceae; genus Sequoia; species Sequoia sempervirens. The sequence goes on along the minus strand of VDFB02335037.1, from coordinate 96,927 downwards.
GACCCAATTCCAAATACCATTGCCAAAAAAAGGCAATCTATAAACCCAGTGGACCAATGTTAGGGTTGTGGTGTAATGAATATAAGGTATATTTCATAACCTAGGTTTAATGGAGTATACACAATCATAAACCAGGTTTAATGGAATTGATTAAACAAAACCCAATTCTCATGGAGTACATTAAAGTATGACCCAGATTTAAAATTTTCAATAATGTGTGACATTTGCAATGCATTAAAATGTGTCGCTTAACATCATCAATGATTTATCAATCCAAAAAAATTAAAAATATTCATGACTAAGGCTAAAGAGGTCTCACCAGTACAACAAAGTTTCAAATACAAGCGCTTAACTGTGACTTTCACCTTCCTAATAGCTGTTTCCAATCATTTTCCAACTATCTTTAACAAAATTTTGACTTGGATACTGCAAATAAAGATGAAATTCTGCCAATACTATATTAGATGACTAAGAATCAATCCCCAATTATGCTTGTGGGATGAAGCAAATTATCAAATCTATTGACTTCACTATTATCATGTAGCTAATAGCCATGATATTGAACATAAAATCAAATATAAAAGTGAGATTTATGTCGAAAAATCACAAGGTTTTAATATGTGAATATAGTATCATCTGGTTGGGCATAGCCAAATAGCACTGAAATAACAAAATCTTTTCATTACACTAAACATAATACAAATCAAAGATTTGTGCAACATATGTTTAGAAATCACAAAGTAGGTATAAAAAATATATATATATACTTAAATTGGAGAAGAAATGTATAACTTGTAGATGGTAATGGAGGCTGTTGCATTACCTTTTGATGTGCCTTCTTTAGAATTGTTGCTTCTTTAATCTTTAGAACTGCTGCTTTGATCTTCTGATGAAAAAAGAAAAGCATACAAAGCTTTGAAAATCTTCTCGTTGTCATATGGATAAATAGGCTTTTATAGTATTGTGACTTAGTGAGCTGTCCTATGGAGGCAGTTCTAGGATTTATTTTTTATAGAGTGAGGGTAAAAAATAATTTACACTTAAATTATAATTTTAACCTGAAAATAGGAGTCTCTTTTTTAAAATTTCTAATTATTATTCGTAGGGTGGGGTTGAAAATTTCTTCTAGTTCAAGGAGTTTTTTTTCATAGATTTATTAAACATTTATATTTTTTTAGTATTAATTGTTGTAAAGAAAATCTATTAGACCTTCTCTCTTCCTTTTCAACTTTGCTTGAAAATAGAACGTTATAAAACAACTAGAGGAAGTTTAATGACTCTTGGTGAATTTTTTCGATCTGCAACTTTGAAGGCTTTCTTGAGGGCTTGAGTAGGGTTCCCCTGTGCATGTGGGGGAGGCTCGGTCCTCCTCCACAGAGCATCCTTCCTCTCAGGGTACCTTGTTTGGCTGTGGTGGTTTCCGGTGTCTCGAAGAGAGGGCTCTTTGTCTGGCCATCGCTCATGTATGACCGTGTGGTGGCGTCCTTCCTGCAATGCTTGGGGAATTGCAGCCCCCGGATGGTGTTTCCCCGTTGCAAGATGGTGGGCCGAGCGTTGATGCTCATTCAAAGTCGTTCAAAGAAGTGGTCGAAGGTAACCAAGTCAAGCTTCTTGCCAGCGCCAAGTTTGTGGTTGTAGCGAGTCGAGACAACGATAATGGGGGGCGCAGAGGAGGTAAGTGCGCCCCTGACCCACTTAGAGTAGATGTTTTCTCTCCAAATGAAGAATTCTGTAAGGTTTTGTGTGAAGAAGACAAAAAGCTAAAAAACCTAGGGGTGTTTCTGGTCGCCATGGATATAAATAAGATCCCGGCAAGAAGATACATGGACGCCTGGTTGGCGGATGTGTGGGGTAAAAAATTGGGGTTATCTTTCTCTTTCTGTAGAATGATTCAGAAAGACTTTATGTGATCTTTCTTAGGAGTCATGAAATGCAAATGAGGGTTTTGAATAAACATTTTTGGAGCATAGGGAAAAACATTTTTAGGGGAATGCCCTGGTCGCCTGAGGCCATCAATGAAGAGGTGTTAGCTTTATCGTACCCTAGATGGCTCGTCATCAAGAATGTACCTCCCCGTATCTGGAGGTTTATTCCTTTGTTGCTCGAGCCATATGGCTGGGTTCTAAAAATTGATAATGTCAAAACAGCCCTACCCCATATAGATGCTAGGGTCCTAGTTTCCTTAGACCCCGGAGTTGAGATTCCAGACATCTTGAGACTAAATTTGGGAAATGCAAGCACAGACTGTGCACTTGAAGTGCTTGGGGGTTTGAACTCCTGCTATTTGTGCCCCAAAGAAGGGCATCTGAGAAAGAATTGCCTGTTGATAAGAAATAAAAGTTTGCACTCGAGACCCTCGAAAGGAAAGTCAGTTGGGAATCATGGCCCGCTAGACTCCAGGGGTCAAATGGAAGGAAATGGCTGCTCCGGGGGTGAGGGTGGCAGTGGCATCCCAAATGATAATTTGAAAACTAGATGTGATAGTTCTAACAACTCATTGAGAAAGAATATGGATAATGGCAACACCTCACAAATGATTGTAAGTGCAAACCCTAAAAAAATAACAACTTAATGGAAAATAATGAAAGAATTCTTAAAGTTGCAGAAACCCTAAACTATGAGATTAACAACACTGAAGCCCGACCTAAATATATTAATGAAAACTAGGTAGTAGTAAATAAAGAAATGACTTCCCCACAGGACCCTTCTAATGGGGACACTCACACCGAAGAGGACAACCTAATGGGAGAGGTGATGTCCGACTCCTCATCACAATACTCTCATGATTTTGTTATTGAAGCCTGTGATAGCTTGAAAACTAAAAGTGGGGTTCAAAAAAGCATGTTGTGTCGGGGCCCTCCAACTGAAGGGGTCAAAAAAGCTTGCCTCTGAATGACACTAAAGCTAGGGTGTGGAAAAATGCCCAGCAGCTTGCACTTGACAAGCTAAGGGGGCAAGGTAAAGAGAGTGGGGATGCCAACAATAATGGTGCCAAAGAGCAATCTGTCGAACTCCACAGCTTGGAGGAGGAATCATGTGGGTTCATGCTTGGTAAGGCAGGCCCAGTCAAAGTGAAAGACATTGTATCTACCTTTGAGACCAAGGTCCTGCCTACAGATGCCTAGCTTAGTATCATCGGTGGACTGGGTGGTGGTCAGGTTGTTGGTGAGGGTGGGTTAGTTCTAGATACCGGCCCATTGGTCTCTAGCAAGCAGTTCGCTGATGGTGCTGAGAGGTGTATAGGCGGGGGGGATGTTGGTGGCGAAGGTGGAAATGAAGAGGTGGTGCCTCAGCATCAGGTTGGGGGTTTGGAATCCAATCATCCTTCTGCACCAGCCTCTAATAAGGTGGTAAAGGAGGGAGACCCCACCCCGGTTGGTAAAAGAAGCCCTGGTAGGCCAAGGAAAGAAGAAGGCTTGTTAATTCCAGTTGGAAGGGGTAATCTGAAACAAGCCAAAAGGAAAAAGCTAAGTGCAGTTGTTGCAAGCCCGGTGGCGAAAAGAATAGAGACTGAGATGCCAAAATGTTTTGATGCGTTTAGGCATGAAAAAGAGGTTGCCCCTCCAATTGGTGTTGATGGCTCTTAATTTCATCTCTTGGAATGTGAAGGGGTTAGAATTCCCTGACAAAAAGCATGTGGTCAGAAGATTCATTGGGCAATGCAAAAACAAGGATGTAGTTTTGCTTCAAGAGCTCAAATCAACATGGTTTGCACTTGAAACTAGCCTCCGGTGTATTTGGAAAGATGTAACTTATTTTGCCACTCAGCATGAAAGGGGGAGGGGTGGGGTTGCCATTCTGCTATCTAACAAATGGAGCCACTTGTAACCAACTCTAGGGCCTCCCCATGAGGATCGATCCTTTGGGGTGTGCTCATCTATGCCCCAAATGAGCACAATGAAAGGATTAAGCTTTGGACTTAGCTTTGCAGCTTGGAGAATATACCCTGGATTCTAGGTGGGGACTTTAATATGATAGAAAACAAAGAAGACAAAGCTAGGGGAATTGATATGGAATGGAAAGGGAATGAGAGATTCTTCTGGGAAAAAATGAAAGTAAAGTTGAACTTGGTTGACCTGATACAAGGGCAGAAGAAGGATTTCCCAAACATTTGGTTCACTTGGTGCAACTTTCAGAAAGGTTAGAAGAGAATCTATTGTCTTTTGGACAGATTCTACTTAAATGATGACTTTTTTTATTTCGGATACATTAAGGGATGGGTGTAAAGTGGAAGTGCATCCCTCCACGCTATCCGATCACCACCCTATAAAAGCAAGGTTCCTGCTCAAATCAGAGGTAGGCCTGTGAGGAGGAGATGGGGGGGATTCATTCTGAACACTAAACTGCTTCAAGACAATGATAGTGTGGATGTTGTGGTGTCTCTCAGAAAGATCAATTAGGGTCTTTATAAGAACCTGAGTGCCATTGAGAGGTGGGATCTAAACACCAAGGGTTGGAAGTCATTATTTCAAATAATTGGAAGGAAAAAAGCCTTGGATAGGAGGAGAAGAGAGGGTCTCTTACAAGAAGAGTTGTTCCAAGCTGAGTCTTGCCTGCAAAAATCCCCCGAGGATGTGGAGCTAGGAAATAGGCTCATTTCTGCTAAGGAGGCTTTGAGGAAGCTGCAAAATTTCAGAATTCACGGGCTCAAAATTAGATCCAAGCTCAATTGGTTGGAGAATGGGGACAAGGGATCAAAATTCTTCTTCAGGTACTTGAGGGAGAAGAACTTCAGGGAACACATTGAGCAGATCCAAGTTGATGGAAAGACTTGTATTGATCAAGAGGACATCATGGCTCAATTCTATAGTTTTACAAAAACCTCTTTACTTCTGAATGCCAAGGAGAAAGAGGATCTAATGCAAGCGAGTTGATAAGAGGCATTGTGCCAAAAAAGATAGCAAAGGAGGAGGCCCTAGAACTAGGTAAAGATATATCAAAGGAGGAAATAAAGAAAGCAATCAGTTCATTGCAGAACGATAAATCTCCAGGTGCAGATGGGTTACCTGCAGAGTTATATAAGGTATTCAAGGACTGGATTGTTAATGACCTCTTTGAGGTGTATAATGGGGCATGGGTAAAGGGTTCTTTGGGGAAAAACATCAATAAAGGCATCATAAAACTATTGCCTAAAGAAGGAGACAAGTCTCTAATAAAGAACTGGAGACCAATAACTTTGTTAAATGTCTCCTATAAAATTCTTGCAAAGTTGTTGGCTAAAAGGCTAATAAATATCCTGCCAAAGTTTATAAACAACACTCAAATAGGGTTTATCAAAGGCAGATATATCCTTGAGAACTTAATCACCAGCTGGGAGGCCATGGAATGGGCAAAGAAACAAAACAAGAGGCAGTAATGGTACTGCTTGACTTCGAAAAAGCATATGATAGGGTGGAATGGGGCTTCATTAGCCTAATGCTTGAGGCCTTTGGGTTCCCAAAAGTGTTCTGTAAGATGGTGTCCGCCCTTTTTAGGGATGCAGTGGCTTAGGTTGACATCAATAGGGCTCTCACAGAGGAGTTTTCCTTAGAAAGTTCCATCAGGAAGGGCTGTCCCCTAGCTCCCGCCCTGTTTGTGATTGTTGCAGATGCCTTGCACTTCATTCTCAGAACTGACAAGGACACTCCTAGAATAAAAGGAATCTCTCTCCCAAATCAAGAAGTCCTCCTTAATATTCAATTCGCAGATGATACAGCATTGTTTCCAATCTTGGAGGAAGATAATATTGCAACCTTAATGGCAAAGCTTGACACCTTTTGTGCTGCTTCTGGTGCCAAGATCTCTATGGCTAAATCAATCATGCTCGGGTGGAAAGAGGAACCTCAGGACTGGCTGGTGAAATATGGCATGCAATGGGGGGCCCTCAAAAACATGTTAGGTACCTTGGTATTCCTTTTGCGGTCAGCCTTAGCCTAAGGGAGATGTGGTTGTGGATCCATGGTAAAATAGACAAGAAAATTAATAAGTGGAATAAGAAGTTTCTCTCGTTGGCTAGGAGAATACAAATTTGTCAAAAAATTCTCAGTTCATATAGTCTATACTTTGCCTCGGTATGGTTATTCTCCAACTACCAAGTAGAGGAAATTCAGAAAAAGATTAGAAGCTTCCTGTGGTCGAATGGGAAAGGGAAGAAAAAGAAGCACGCGGTAAAGTGGGAGTGGTGTTGCCTAAGCAAGGCTGAAGGTGGGTTGGGGTTGAAAGATATAAAACTTCAAGGCACAGCATTGGCCTCAAAATGGATTTTCTAAAGCCCTAGATGGTGATGAACCGTGGAAAATCTTGGTTAGGAGCAATATTGAAAGGGGTGTGCCAAAGAATGCAAAGTCTTGGAAAGGGTTACCGTTTTGTGACCTCATTTACTGTAAGCATCCAATTAGACCCGAGGGGTTTGTTGTCTTCAAAAGTATCTGGAAGGCTTGGGAGAGTATAAATGGGAACATTCAAAACTCTCAGGCCTTCTCGGACAGCATGGTCTTTGGCCACAAGTCCATATGGTGGAACCTATATCACAATGGAAAACCATTGGCCCTTAAGCAAGGTTGCTCAGCCAAGGCATGGGCAAGCAAGTGTATTGATATCATGGATGAAAAGGGACTAAAAGAGTGGCAAAAAATTAGCAGTGAATTTTTGCTGCCAATGAATAACTGGAGAACCTATGCCTCTCTAAAAGAAGCCAGTAAAGATGTCCCCATAAATGCCAATCATGTGGTGGACTCAGAGCAGTTCAAAGAGTTTAGATGGAGTGATGGCTCCAAACTTTCCAAGCTTTGTGCAAAGGAGGTATACAATACCCTTACTAACCGGATAGATATGTGCAATCATTTAAATCAGATGTGGAATACCAATCTAGGCAGAAATGAGTGGGCAAAAATTCTCAAATTCACCTGGTCATGTGTGTTGGAGCCAAAGCAAGCTTGCTTCCGATGGCTCCTAACGTTGCAAAGACTGCCAGTTAAGTGCAGATCGGATGACATTGAAATCTGCAGGATATGTAGAGTGCCTGAAATGTTGAACCATATATTCTTTGACTATATTTTGCAAGGGATGTATGGAATCTTGTTTGTCATAATCAGCTCATCTGGGACAATAACAATAATTTAAGGCTTGACAGAATTATTTTGTTGTTTTCTAAAAATTTTGGCAAAGAATTATTGCTGTTTTGGCTTCTTGACTCAACTGAAATTTTATGGTACATTTGGAAAAAGAGAAATGAAGAAAGATTCAGTGGGGTCAAGCGCGCACTTACTGAGTCTTTTAAAAGACTCACCCTCTCCAATATTGCTATGCAGGTAGATCTGATGATTAAAGTATCCAAGGCAAAGTTTTTGAAGTTGGTTGAAGATGGCACAATACTGGTCAGCATTCAAGAGGTTAATTTTGGACAGGGGTGGCAGTTCACTACAGAGATCTTTCTCAGGGCCCTCAAGAACTTCCAGAAGGAATTCAATGAGAAGATTGGCAAGAATGGACAGGAAGAAGAGGCTCCTCCTCTGCAATGCATTGAAGATTTCTCCAAGGAGGAAATAGAAGCAGCTAGACATCTCTTAAGGTTGAAAGGTACAGGCGACAGGCAGATGGGCACTAGCATGATCTCTTCTCACAAAACCCGAGCTCTTTCACTTTGGGCAGTTTTGTGTGACAGCACTCTACTCCGAAAATTCGCCTCCGCATTTTGGTTCAAGATATACTTGAAATTGACGTAATTTTGAAATGAATGTAATCTGGAAAATGATGTAATTTGTTAATTATCTCCTCATGTATAGTTAGAAGGAGATCGATGTAATGCGTCCCCGCTTTTACAGCATCGATCGCGAGTTTGGCCTATCATGAGACCCTCGTGGACCGAAAGTGGTTAGAGGGTCGTTTCGGCTTTGGGGCCGCCACGATTGGCATTGATCAATTGGCTTCGCTTGGGCCTGACCTACCTTTCGGCATAGCCTTGCTATAGGGACCACCGCTATTTTAGCAGTGATGGAGATTGGCATCCGGATCACTCGAGTCTCGTTTCTGCATTTGGATCGGGCCATCTAATTAATAACTAGGAGATATTAATATTTAATTATATTAATTAAATATTAATTATTTGGTGAATATAATATAAAGTTATAATATTTTAATTATAACTTAAGTGATTCAGTGAAGGGGGCGCCCAACATTAAAAGGGGCCAGTTTGAGGTTATTTTTATAATTTAAAATTGATGCTGAGACTATTGAAGAAATAAAAGATTAAAAGTTGAAATATTTTAATAATCCCTATTATTAAGGAATTCGCCCTTTTGAGAGGAATAAAGGTTTTTGCATTGGTATTAGAGCCATTATGACATTTTGGAAAATCAGGAATTGATCGAGTCTTGCCAGAGCACTGAGACCTTAGGGTTTCGTCTCGAAATCGTCGGAGAACGAGCCATCTCCTTCGAAGCAGTTCAGAGGATGTGAAATAACATCTGATCTATTGCCAATACAGAGGTTTTCTCTTACAGAGTAAATCACAGAGCTTCACAGAGATTATTTTCATCAGAGTCAGGAGAAGTTTGATCATCCAGAAGAAACTTCATCATTGGGCGGCTATTTGTTTGAAACTGGAAATCTTTAGAAGATCCGTACATCTTGCATTTACTACAGCTGTGTACCAGGCCGTACTTCTGTACCTGGGCCGTACTGTTCATCAGGAAGTGTAGTTTCAAGGAATCTTTGACCAGAGGTTTGATTCAGACGTTATATTGTTAACCAGGTGCATATCTTGGTTATTTTGGAGATCAAGAAGAGAAGCCGTTCTTTTACCTTACTGCTGCAACTATCTTCAGGCCGTACCTTTCAGTACTTGGCCGTACTGTCCAGGGATAGCCATACGTGGGTTTTTAGAGCAGAATAACTCATCATTTGCAGTTGGCTATTATCTGTTCAAGGGCGCACTTTATATCAAAGACCAGACATTGTTTCAAGAGGCCGTATTTATACTTATTGCAGCAGACTGTATTCAGGCCGTACCAGCAGTACCAGGCCGTACCACCTTGAATGAGGCGTCTTTTCTCTTGGGAGCAAGTCGGTTGCCTTGGGATCAGCTTGTCATCATTAGTTTGGGCGCCTACTTCTTGAGCATCATTCCAGATCATCAGACAGAGGGAGTACAAGACTTTCAACTCAGCCGGGCTAAATTTCTGATCATCTATAGCTTGCTGTTACCAGGTTTTTACCTCAATAAAAGCTTGTATTCTTTATTGCATGCAATCAGATTCATGTTGTATTGAACTTATATGAGCAATAGATGGAACGCCTTCAATAAATCTTGTAGTTCTTATGCATGTTGGCCGTTTAATAATTTTATAGAATTTATTTCAAATATATGCAAAACAGTACCATTTCATTTATTGTTCAAAACCCTTGAAAACGTTCAAAAAACCTAAAAACGTCAGAAAAGTCAAACAAACCGTCAGATTTGAATTAGGGGAAACAAGGGGTTTCTACATAATGGGGGTTGGACTAGTTTTGATCAGCAAGGGGGGTATATTTTGATCTTCTGATACTGGATATGATGCTTTAAGAATCTTTATATGGCTGCTTTCATGTATATTGATGTTCATTCAATATATAATACAAAAAGAAATCTATTAAACCATCAATTTCTTAAGAAAATTAACTTAAATTTTTAGCATTTAAAATGTTTGATAAATCTATGATTATTGATACTCAAAGACTCCTAAAAATTACCTTTGAAGAAATTTTAGGTAGCCCCCTTTATAGAATCATAGTCTTAGAGCTTATGATAGTAGGTATTTATTTTGTCAAAATTGTAGGGAAGTATACTATTTGAATTGGTTTGGAGTTTAAATTTAATAATAAACAAAATTATAATTATATGCAAATTAAATAAGAAATTTTGCAGACTTCTAATTTTTTTGTGTTCTACAAGATGAGTTACAGTTATGACTTGGGTTTGGGATCATAAGGTGAGATATGGGAGTCCACAATGTTGTAGGACTGCTCTTGCACCAATGTAAATCACTTTGTTACCAGAAAATATGTACATTATGGTTGCTTGTCACCAAATTTAAAAATTTAAAGAGTGCTTGAAATTTTGTTCATTTGTAATGACCTGTGCCCCAAAATTATTATTATGTTGAATGTAAAGTGCATTACAAGGGCTAAGGAAATGATTTATATGAATTTTCACATTAAGATTTCATAAAATAAAAATAAAATAGTGAATGCACATAATATGAGAAACCTGGTTCCTTAAATTTTGAAAATGTATCTATAATAAATTTCAGGTGTCACATATGCATATCTACATCCAAAAATAGTTACATGCAGGCTAGCTATTATTTCCTTCCTTCATGAATGTTTACCTGTATCTGTTTCAGCATCTTAGCAAATGCAATTTGTTGGATGATACCTTAACCAAGAATCATCATGCTCAAATCCTACCAGGTGTGGTTGAGGAGCTGCCCTGCCAAAGTCGTTTCCCATTGCATACCCTTCTACTCACAATGCAATCAAAACTACCTGCAAAGGTGAAAGCTTAGTGGATCTTTAAAAAAAAAAGAAGATAGACTTACAACAGTGCAACAAAGGTAAAGGATCTGCCTCTACGAGTTTTGTCATCCCCTTCCTGAACTGTAGGTTAGTGGTCGTCTATGCCCAAAGTTAGAACTGTGCCGCCGCCATGGGTTTCTCTTTCCTGCACAGTCGTAGTGGAAGAAAGAAATGGAACAAAAATAATTCTAGGATTAGGGCAGAAGCTTGGACGCCCTGTAGTGGAGCAATTAAAGTAACTAGCACTTGCACCCATAAGAGGTTCAAGGAATACATCGATAGGAAAATAAAGCTAAAACAATAATGAATTTGAATATTACATATTTCAATATATTTAAAATACAAATCTATATAATTACATAATATAATTGTTTACAAATCTAAATAATTACATTATATAATTGTTGTGGATGTCTTCATCATTTTGAAACAAGTAAATTCATGTGATCAAGTAGTAATCAATTTGCATCTAGTAAAGTGAAATGAGTGTTTTTTTTTTCGTGTAGCTCCTCATTTGAAGTCTTGAAATTCGTATGCACTGTAACAAAATGTAATCAGATGAAAAAAATATAAATTGGACATATGTTTCTACATATGTAAATATAGCAATTAAAGAAAAAATTAAAAATTTATTTTGACAAAGAGGTTAAATCTTCATTTTTTCTTTTCTTGAGCTGTCCAAATTAAGTATACATTCAACAGAGTTGAAAGAAGCATGAAGAATTGTCCCTAGTTCCCAAGGATTTTATTATACCCATCATAGTTACCAAGTTCAAAAATTCAGTTCATTTGCAAGGTCAAAATAAAATCAGAAATTCAGAAAATTCTGAAAGGTTCCAAACAATCCGATTCAGAATTATATATTTATAAAAGCTCAGAACAATTGCATGTTCCATGAAAGCAAGTTAATTTTATCACAATATCAAAAAAAGCTAACATTACTTGCAATTTAAGGCATTTGGAAAGAGGGAATGTGGAAAGGATGAAAGAGACGTTAGAGTCCACCAGTCATATTCTCTTTGTGAGCTTCATTTAATGAGATTTTCCCTGAAAAGAAACACTTGTGTTAAACTTGTAGATACAACAAAAAAAATGGTTATTCAAACACTAGTGTAAAAATGAAATGGCATAGGAAGACGTGTAGCTATCTTGCAATATCTATTTGACCATTTAAAGTGCAATAAGATCTGCAATACCTGCCCCTACTTGCACTTTTTTCATAGTAATTTCTTCTAAGAAAAAAAACTAGAAAAGAATGCAATTTACTTACAATTCTAAGCTCCAGAGGAATGTCTTGAATTCTAAACATGAAAAATGACTACAATGTGTAAGCCAAAAAAATACTAAAATATGACGGAAGAAAAATTTTGACGCTTAATATGACGGAAGAAAATTTATCTAATTTTTTTAACTCCTAAATATGCTCAGCAACCAAAGTCTGCAGAGATCTAATCAATACACGAACTAATAATTTGAAGTTATTATTTCACAAAACCAAATTTAAATTTCTACCTGCTATCTTACCCACTCCAAATATAGAACCTTTAAATATTCAATCAACTTTTATAAGTTCTCTAAATAATGATGCTCTTGAATTTTAGAATAAGCCTAATAATAATATGACATTTGCTAGCATTAAAACTCCCATGAAATAATTGTGATGTATGTTTCTGGTGTCTTCTACAATTTTGTTGGTCATATAAGGTTGTTATATTGTGTTTGGTGAGCAATGTCATGTAGATCAGGATGTGTCAACAATATCTAAAATCTGTTTGTACTGTTTAAAAAGTTGTCAATCAGAAAGTGCAGTCACCATAAAAGAACGAAGAGGTAAACATATAATAAATGGGAATGTTTAGATATTCTATAGCTACCAGTTATGATAATGCTAGCCATTCTGCTCAGTAAGTCAGGCCCTTGGAGACAAGTAATGTATCGTCATAGGAGGATATTAATAAAAGATTAGCTTCAAGAGATGAATTGAAAGACGATATGTTGCAAACCTGGTACTAGCAATTGCACTTTAGGTGTGCAATGGGGTACATCGAATAATTGTATGCCTGTATTTGAATGTGTAGACATATTGGTTGAAATAGAAAAAGTTTATATAATCTAAAAAGACAACACATGAAATAAATAAAATGCAGACGATTATTTGCCTTATTTGATTTTGTGTAGACATATTGGTTGAAATAGAACAATGTGTATGTAACTTATTAAAACAACACATGGAAAAACTTACATGAAAATAGTATACAAAAAAAGGGAACTTCAAATTATGTGATATAAAAATGTAGAATAAGGATATATATACAATGATGAAAATCCACTGTATTTATGGTTGCCATTACAAGAATGTATGAATTGAATACAATGGTATAGATACATTTTTATATTTTGCGCAATATTGTCACACGGTCACATTGAACTCCAATGTATTTGTAATAAACAAAAGATCTATTTAGTATTTGAAAAACAACTAATATAAAACACAACGTTGAAGTTGAAATTCAATACAAATTATTAGTTACCTTTGGTAGAGTAGTTTGTAGGTGTTAGACAATGAGAACATAGTGTAACTGAGCCATGAGTGGAGCCTGCAGTAAAGGAAAAAGAGATATAATTTACAACAAATAAACTATATAAATATTGGTAGTGAAGTCAATAAGAAAGTGACATACTTGTAGTAGTTCAAATGTACTTTAAGTGTCTGAAGAGTTTGAATTTGACATTGCTTTCAAACAATTCTCTTCATTTTTTCAGCAAGCGACACATGGGCTTTGATGCATGTGTGCATATCTTTGGAATGTGAAGGATGGGTGTATGTGAAGACTTTGTAGATCAGGTACTCGTGAAATAGCTGTGAATGTCAGCCCTTGCCGGTCTATGTTGCCAATGTCCATTGTGGCCCTTGGAAGTGTTAGGCCTTGTGACTTGTGTATTGTCAAGGCCCATGCCATTTCAAGTGGAATTTGACGACGGAGCCCACGGCTTAGTGGGGTTATTGGGACATTGTTTAGATTGTTATGGTCCCATGCTGGTCCAGTGTAATGTTTGAAATAAACAACAAACAAGGGAAGTTGAGGAGGTTTTTCATTGTCATTGTATACAATTGCTTTTACTTGACCAAGTGCACCATTCACGAGCCCTATTTCGACCCATAAATTTGAACATAACATGACCTCTTGGCCAATAGATAACAAAATTTGAGCTTGAAGTTGTTCTTCATCCGGATTTGAGTATGATGACCCCCTAAATTGCTCTACAATGGAAAGGGAAACAGGCATTGCCAAAGACAACAACATACGTTTGTTGTGTAGTAACAACAATTCATTTGTTGCAAACAGATGTATGCCAAACAAGAAAAAAGAATTTTCTATAGAGTTGAGCGAGGAACTTGAATGTGACATTAGAACATGCCAGTCTTCTTGTGTAGGCTTTGCATTTCGTAGATTGGAGAGAAGTGCACGGAAAGCAATTTGGGAAGGAGCATCACCAACTTTTCGAAATATTTTGGTCAAATTTATCATTGTTGTGAAGTTGTGCCATAGTGTTCCATCATAGGAAGTTGGCCCAAGTCACCAAAGGGAATTATTGACTGCCCTCCAAAAGGCAGGTTGTTGTGGACGGGGAATGCTTCCTATAGCCTCATGTCAATCCGCTGTAGCAACTTTGGACCTATGAAGCTCATCTCGTCTATCAAAATGTACCAAATAAAGTGCATGCTTTCTTGGAAGGTTGCAAGTGTTTGTCCTTGTAGGGGGGCCATTTCTTTTATTGGAATGAGAAGGGAAAAATGAATTGTCGATGCTTGAATGTTGAATGTAGCAAGACTTGTTGGTGCAAGAAGTAGTAATGGTGACTAGTGAGTTGGAGTTGAACTCATGAGTGCATACCTAATTTTTTTAATGAGGTGTGACTTTCCAGATCCTGCAGTTCCTTGAACAATTAGCTTTAGTGGTGGTTGCAATGGATGAGTTTTTAGATGAGACAAATTGATATCAAATGATTTCTACTACTAAGTAGCGAAAGTAGTATGTGTAACAACCTATCTGATCTATGTTTTAAAAATAAACAGTTAACTAACTGTTAGCAGTTTTGCAACTAACTTTATTAGAAACTAGGGTTTTTCAATTGAGTCAAAGATGTATCTAACTTCTAAATTTTAACCGTTGTCAACTGAAAAAGAACTAACCGTTCACAATAATTTATAACAGAAAAACTGTCAAACTAGGGTTTTCTTTTAGGACACAAAGTTGCTTACTAATTTCAACTACCATCAAGAATTCATCATTTTAATGAAAGGAGAATAGTTGGCTATTTACATTCTCTAACTCATCAATTAACAATTTTATAGAAATACAACTGCTTAAAAGTAGATAAACTTTTAAAAAACAAGCATTACCTGGAAATAAGCATGAAGAGTTTGTTATCCTGACATCTTCAAGCAGAAAGTTCATGTGTTACTCATCATTGGGAAAAGGGATTATCATCAGGGGCTTTACCGCCCAACCAAGACCTTCTAGTCTTCCCGTGTTCTTCAACTGAAGAAACCCGGCACTTCTCGAGGTCAATCAACAAGGATCAAGCGTCATCATGTCTCTGAGCCTGGTGTCCATGATCCTATACTGCTGGTTGATCCCTCCTCTATAGGTTCCTCCTAACCGGAAGGATCATTCTGACCAGAGTATATCTAGAACATGAAAGCTGACTTTGCCTAACTGGCATCTACCTTGGCCAAGGATTTTTAAATGCTTTTGGCATCACTTTGCCGGTCTCTCTGGCACTACTGTGCCGACATCTCTAGCACTACTGTGCTGTCAACATACACCCTTGCTCGACACGACTGCAACTAGGTTAGGTTTCATAATTCATGTGTCATTGTTGACGAAACAAAGTACCCTTAATTTCATGGCCTTATAATTTATTGTTTGAGTTTGTATTTAATCTTTTCATAAGAAGATTAGCTGATGTTTTAAATAGAGAAAGAATAGGCGAAATGATCTGTCTAAGTAGTTCACATATGAATTCAATGATAGCTCTAGATCAAGGTAAGGTATATGTTTTCGGATTAGACCAGTTAGAGCAGAAAGATTTGGGATTAATCATGCTTCCAGTTGTTTACAGAGTATCTGCAAGAAAAGTTTGTTTTATTTTCGAGGCTAGAAGATTAAGTATGGCGTCACAAAATGAAGGTAAGGCATCAAGTATTAACTAACACAAGACAAACCCTTAGGCTGCATGGAAAAGAAGCAGATAGAATCATTCGGTATTTAAGTATAGGAGTAAGGAAAAACAGGATACTACAAGGTTATCTCAGTTACAGAACCAAAAGAGATCTAGCATGAACAACTGGACTCAATTTCCTATAGGAGACGGAGCTAGATTCTGCCAAAACTGATAAAGGATATTTAACCTATATCGAACATGATCAAATACATTCAAGAATTTCCAAATCAACACATTCAGAGAAGACGCACTGGCTTTCTTATGAGATTGAATATATAATATAACTTCGATTTATAATATTGAGCCTATTCAGAAGAAATTATCGATATGATTCTAGACTTGCCTGATCACGTATGAGACTTAGAGAGAGTTGGAAGAATCCCTTGCTCGAATACCAGCTTCAGATGGCATGCAAATAGCTCCTCAATTCGTTTCCAGAAGAACCCTCGAGCAACAGGAGGTAGTTTAAGAAAGAAGTCGTTCCCAGAAGCTTTCAATTGAGGAATAGAATATCGCTATACTCAAGAAGAAGGTGAAACAGAGACGAAGGAATAGCAAAACCCTAACAATGGCAAAAAGAAGGTATTGTGATTTCCAATGGAACCGAAAGAAGAATTTTCCCGTTCATTTTTCTCAAGAAAGAAAAGATGAATCCCATCCCAAGAATGAAATTTCCAAGGTGAGGTCGACGCTTAAGAGATTGCCTGCTTGCATTCCACTCCGGAATCTTCCAAAACCCTTCGCATTCCATGCGTTTTTTTCGGTGGAGTGGCGGAGTACTCTGGCTTCATGGCCGTCGGCCATTTCCCGCACCAAAGAGCTCGACAAAGATAATAAAAATAAAATTTACTTTTCCATAGTTCTATTATATAGTCCTTTTGTTTATTTCTTTATTTATTCTTATTATTATTTAAGCTTTAGTCTTTAAACATTCTTATTTATATAATTTTATTTAAAACACCCCTATTAAGTTTTTATATCTTAATTTTGACTTTAATGATCATTATTTATTTTACTAAGGCCAAGGTTTTATTTTTGCGTTGTTATTCGCTTCCCAGAGTTCGATGATAATTTGATCCTTGTCAACTGCATCATCTCCCTAATGATAGTCCCTTTTCCTTCGTGCGATGTCGATCCTGCAATCACTTAACATAGGAAACTAGAGTTAGTCCATTCTTAACACATTAAATCACATTTACATATAATATCATCATCATCATTATCATTAAATACATTCGCAATCTAAATAATCATTCATATTCACATTTACATTTGCAAAAGAAACAAACAAACAAAATAATTATTTAATCCATCATTTCACGTTCCCATGAAAGGCAGTTACAATAACAATATTAACATCCATGATTCAAACACCACATCATATCAAGTCTTAGGGGAATGTAACATTATGGGTTTGTTCATTGAGAACATCGTGTACTTGAAAGGTTGGGCGATTGGAGACTATGAAAGTAGTAGCAAAATTCTTTTATAGTGGGTTGAAGCTGGTATCTTGGCATTCATGGTGCGATTCAATGTCACGTTGACCAAGCATGTCTAGTGCATCAATTTGTAAAGGAAGGTTTGAGTGTAAACTTGAGAGAACTTGCCATTCTTCAGGGTTGTTTCCTTGCAACACAAGGTCAATGTTGGAGCTACTGCTAGCATCTGACATTTCAATTGGCCTTGTTGGTGTGTGGTGTACATGCCATGGCCTATATGTAGAAGCGAACCTCTCCCATTGTGCTATAATTTGATGTTCGAAGGAGCCAAATGCAATGTCAATGTTACGAAATGGGTGGTATATAATGAGTTCACTCCAACAAAATTCATGAAAGATTTTGTCTCTTGCAGGTATGCTTGTAAACCGAGGTGAGACACGAACAATTGCATTTTGGGGGCACTGCTTCCATTGTTCATTTTTGCAAGACGCTTTGAAGGTCCATTTTTGGGTCATTTCAATGAGAGGCATTGCCTCTAGCTGTATGGGTTGGGCCATGTAGGCATCAATGTAGGAAGGTGATGTGGTAACCGACGTGGGCGAGACCGATACACGATGAAATTTGTGGTGATTAACATTTAAAGAAACAAATGCCCTACTGGATATGGAGAGGGGTAATTGCAATAAAAGGTGGCAAGTCTCTTGGGCACTAATATCACGATCCACAAGGCTATCAGTAAGCATTTTTCTAAATGCATTTGGGGCAGGAATTTCTGATTCTAAATTGGTTGAAATGCGAGATATCATGGCATGATATGTTTCGGATTTGTGCTCAACTTGTTGGCGTTTCAATTCGCACCTCTGGAATGCGGATTAGAAACAGACAGCTATGCATAGATAAACTTCTCTTCGAATTAGGAGGGGAAGCTCCCTCTTTGTTGATGTTGCTTAAGAAAGTAAAATTAAAACTAATTTTCCTATCTTTTTGTTCAGCTAAGAGCACAAGGTTATAAACTCAAGTGTCGTAGCTAAGATTTTTTGTTTTAGAAGTTCAACTATGACAACCTACTCTAATGACGTTTCTAATTACTCAAGTAAACACAAAGCATGAGAATTAGAAATGAACAAGGTTTGATTATTTGACATGGATACTTAGATAAACTTTCTTCCAACATACATCTACTTACTTTCAATGCAAGCTGAAATGGAGATCATATAAGCATAACACAATAAACAGAAATCTGAGACTTTATATCAAAGCAGCAAAGCAGGCACGAGACTTTATTTTCTCAAATTTCAAGAACAAAAGATTACACTTTTGGGACAGCAGGATTGTAGCAAAATAGGCTTATAGTTTAGCCATCAAACCAAAATACATTAACACAAGACACATGTACTGAACAAGAACTTGCAGTTAAAAGAGACTTGCAAACTTGCTCTCACACTAAGTGAACTAAAACTAAACAACAACAACTTGCAGGAAAAATAGGCTCAACAATTTGTTATCACAAGCACAGTTAAGAAAATAATGGGTAAGGCTGCCCTTATTTATACACAAGCAAAGGAGTAGGGAACCCTAAAATCTCCTTGCTTTTACAACCAAGACTTGCCAACATGCAAGCTTTATTTCTAAAACTAAAACAAGATAACTATCTAACAACCTATGAAAGCATAAAAATAGGGAAATGCCAACTATTACAACTTGTTTTCTTTCTCTTCTTCAAAGTGGATAAGAATTGAGACAAGAATAGAAAGAAAGCTGGAAGAAAGCTTCTAGATGATTGCTACTTTAAATCTCCACCACATCCACTAAAAAGTGGGAAACTGTATCTATATCAGGAGCATCAATACTATCTATAGCAAAATTCCGCTTTTCCAGGATTTCTTCTCCTTCTGCAATTGATCTCAAAAAATCTTCGACCTCATTGGCCGCTTTCTCGAACCTAGCTGACATCATGGAATCTGACTCATCTTCCCAGCAACAAGATCGCTGCTATCGCTGCCACGAACAACATTCTGAAACTCGGCTTGTACTTCGGCAAGTTCAATGTAAGAGCCATCATCATGATAATATCGACAAGGGATTCCTGAAACAAATTCGTTTATGAATTGGAGAGCATCAATCACCCTTTGTCTGTATGCACCTAACTCTTCAGATATCCTTTTGTAGGTTCTCACCTTGAAGAGGTGATGTTCTTTCCATGCAAGGAGTTGCCTCTTGTGTTCTCTTGAAACCATTGAGCCATATGCTATATCCAAATCTGCCATGATGATCTCATGTCTAGGTTTCACCTCTTCTATCAACTGCTCAAATCCTTGAATCCCTTGACGTAAGTCATGAGCATTATACCTTAGCCAATATAGCCGTGCAAGAATATCTCTACCTCTGGTGATGAACTCTTCAATCCATTCCCGTGTTTTCTTTCCATATATCACCAACTGCCTCAACTGTTGTTGATTAGCTAGCGTCTCTAGAATCTGGGGCAGCAACTAAGTATCCTGTGAAGTGCCATGAACAAGATTAGAAATATATAGCCTAAGTTGTCAGATTTCAGCCTTGAGGGCTGCCTTATCTTCTCCATCTTTAAGCACTCTTTCTTGAAGATTTTCAGCTGCAACTTTGAACAAACTTACATCCATGTGCCTAGTGCTTTTACCAAGATTGGCCTTAACCATTATGAAATCATCTACCTCGACTTCATCCATGTTTTTATCTTCAAGAGGTGTAGCAATCTCCATGATCATCTCACCATCCGGATTCTTTTCAAAGTGAACTTGTTTCTTTGCTTTCTTTTTAGGCGCCTCCTAGTAAATGTTGTCAAGATCATCAAAGTTTAGTTGATATGAAGGTCTCCTTCTCTTCCTTCCCAGGGAGCTCTCAAGCCAAGATGTGGTATCTCTACTAACTTCCATGGGAGGTTCAGCTGCAACTTTTCCTACTTCTTCATCTTTTGAATCAATGTGAATTGGTGAAGACCTTGGCGATGGTGGAGAATCATGTGTCAAAGGCACATCTTCTGTTTCTTTTTGAGGCACAGACTCTTTTGGAGGAACTTCTGCTTCGACTATCGACTGCTCCTATATGATTATATTTGAAAAATCCAACCTTCTCCTCACGTTCTTTGTTGATCTGCTGCCCTTTACACCTTCTTGAGGCTGACTTATCGCCTTCATCTTTGGTTGTGCTCTAGAAGAAGAGGGAAGAGACGATTATATTCTTGGCGGCTTTGCTACGAGAATGGATTTCTTCCTCTTGAGGACTAAGAAAACCTTGTTGTGCTCAATGACTTGGCGTGTTCTTTCTTCAACTGAGATGCATTCTTTGTTGGCCTAATTGACCTATGGAAGAGGCTGTTGTTCAATTTCATTTCAAGTGTACATTGGAAGAAGTACATCTCCATCATCATGAGATAATTCCTCAATATCTTCTCATAAGCAATCTTTCATTTGATGGAGTGTAAGCCTACTGTTATTGCACCTCTGTACCTTGAACTCATCTCTGCAATTAGCCCAAAAATCTTCAAGTGCAGGCACATGAGCATAGTTTTTACCAAGTCGGGATGCGAAGACACCATGAGGGTCATATGATCATCTCTCGTTGAATGACTTGAGACCAAGTTTAGCCAACTCATCACCCATTATCTTGGCATCTGTCGATGATCTACATCTGTAAATTCCCAACTCAAATGGAAAACTGAAGGCAGGTTTCTTTCGATTCCACAAGAAAGTGTGAACATCATATACTTGCCTTAGGAACTCCA
This sequence comes from Sequoia sempervirens, assembly GCA_007258455.2. Lineage (NCBI taxonomy): Eukaryota > Viridiplantae > Streptophyta > Pinopsida > Cupressales > Cupressaceae > Sequoia > Sequoia sempervirens. The sequence continues at coordinate 75,966 of VDFB02335037.1, read as the reverse complement.
TGTAAACCACTTCATCTGATGGATACCTTGATAACATGAGTGTGTTGTGACCTTTTCACACATCGCCCCATTGCAAATGGGGAGCCCCTAATTTTTGCTTCGTTTTGGTCTTTTGGCTTGATTTTGGTTAGTTTTCTTGTTGTCTCTCTTGTTCTGTCTATGTCCATCTTTCCAAGGATGTGCCCGCTTGAATTGAAATTTTGGCTAAGTCTGAGAATTAGGGTTTGCTTTCTTCCGACCAATTTGAAGTCAAATGGAGTGAATAAGTTGGAATCTGAGCTTCACATTGCAGTCAACAAGCTTCCAACAGGTTCCCAGCTAAATTTCATCGAATTTCAACAACTTACTATTTTTAGTAAGTGTTCAATTTAGGGCATTCTCTCAGCACTATTGAAGTTTCGATCGTTGCACTGCATCTAGAACACATCAAGATGCTCGTCTGCAAATTTTGAGCTGAAACGGACAACTTTCTTTTTTTAGCAAGTACAGCTTCCGGAGCAGATTTTAGGGTTTATATGCAAAGTTTTTCAATGCATGTCTGGAGATTCTTTCTGGGTTTTCTGAGACCTACGCGATGATATAACATGCAAAATGAGACAATGACTTTCAGAATTCAACCTTCAGAGGCTATTTTTAAGGTTTGCATGCTGAAATTTTCTACGCATGTCTGGACATTCCTTGTGGATTTTTCAAGAGCTATGCAGTGGTATAACATGCAAACCAGGTTTAGGACTTTTTCAAGAGCCGTCTTTAGAGGCTATTTTTAGGGTTTGCATGCAGGGATTTTCGGCACATGTCAGGTTATTCTTTATGGGTTTTTCAAGAGCTACGCAGTGGTGTGACATGCAAGGCAAGATGATCACTTTTCAGAGACTTACTATTTTTAGCAAGGCCATTCCGTCAACTGCCCAGCACGTCAGTATCACAAACAAAGCAAAGTGCAACAGAAACGGAGTCAAACAGAGGTTGTTTGATCGACATGCAAGTCAAGTTAGGGTTTCCAGCTTCGGGACCCTAAATGAGGGGTAAAATGCCAGAATTTTCAAAAACCGGTGTATCCCATTGCGATTAGTATCTTTCAAGCTATTCATCGGTAAATTTAAAGGCAATCGAAGCACTTACTATTTATAGTAAGGCACTACTGAAACTGGCTATAAATAGTAAGTCAGTAGCAGGCGCCAGTGTGAATGGGCAAGTCTGCCGATGAGGGTCACGTCATTCAAATTTCAAGACAAACGGAGTTGGGGAAGTATCAAAATCAGGCAGTTGCTATAAATAGTAAACCACCTTCAGAAACATACTATAAATAGCAAATTAGCTCGAAATGGCAGTGTGAACAGACTAACTAGGTCATGAGGATCCTGTGGTTAAAATTTCAAATCAATTTGAGCTTCAGAAGAGGGAAAACCTGGAACTTACTATATATAGTAAGTATTGAGCTAGCAGAAGGATGAAAAATGTCGAAGTCTGAAGTTCATCCTGCTCACCCCCTCAAATGCGCCCTCATCTCAGCTGGCAGAAGGTTGAAAGTTGCTAAGTCTGAAGTTCGTCCACCTGGACCCCCCCAAATGCGCCCAAGGAAGGCAGTGAAGTTGAAAAACGTTTAAGTGTTGGACTTAAGTCCACCTCCACCCTCTAAATGCGCCCTGACTCACTCAGCTGGTGATGACAAATTCTAAGTGTTGAAAATATCCTGCTCACTACCTCAAATGCGCCCAAGGAGAAATAAGTTGATGAAAAAGTTTCTAAGGCATAAGTTCATCCACCTCCACCTTGAAAATGTGCCCACTTCACAGGAAGGATGAAAAATGCCTAAGTGTTGGAATTTGAAGTGGCTACCTCAAAATGCGCCTAGCATGGGAGGAGAGTCATGAAATCTTCTAAGTACCTAAAACTTGAAGCAAGACCCCTTATGTGTGCCTTGACTTGGAGGAGAAGTTAGAAAAATTTCTAAGTGTCACAAATTGAAAGCTCAAGGTGCTAAATGCGCCCAACCTTTTGAAGAAGAAGTTTGAATTTTTTTCTAAGTGTGGAAGCTGAAAGTAGACCTAGCTAAATGCACCCAACTTGCATGGAGATGCTAGGAGTTTTTCTAAGTGTTGCAAACTTGAAGTAGGGGCCCCTAAATGCGCCCTAGTGGATAATTAGCCTTGAAAATTTGACTAAAGCATTAAATTTGAAGCTCCAAGGTCAAAATGTGCCTCAAGAAGAAGAGGGACCCTTGAAAAAATTTCTAAGTGTCATAAGTTGAAAGCTGGACCCCCTAAATGTGCCTTCACTTGGAGCTGGCATGAGGAATTTTTTCTAAGGCATTTAAACTTGAAGTAGACACCTCTATATGCGCCTTGACTGGGAGGAGAAGTTGGGAAAGTTTCTAAGTACTTCAGATTGAAAGCTCACTATGCTAAATGCGCCTTTGCCAAGGGGAAGTTGAGGAAATACTCTGTTGTAAATTGAAAGCTCAAGGTCTTATATGCGCCTAGCCTTGCAGGAGAAGTGTGGAAAAAATTTCTAAGGCAAATGAAAGTGGGAGCAAAGAGGGCCATATGCGCCTTGACTTTGAGAGAAGATTTAAAAAATTTCTAAGTATGAAAACTAGAAGCTTAGATCCCTATATGCGCCCAACCTTGAAGACAACAATGTTAAAAGTTTCTAAGGAAAATAAACTCAAAGCTTGAAGGGTCATATGCGCCTAAGAGTTGAGGAGGGAGTTTGATATTTTCTAAGTGTTCAAACTTGAAGTAGAAGCCCCTATATGCGCCCAAGAGGATATTGGAAGTTAGCAATTTTCACTAAGGCATTGAAACTCAAAGTACACACCTTGAAATGCGCCTTAATATGGAGGTGAATTGGAAATGTGTCTAAGTCCTTGAAACTTGAAAATCAGCCAGTCATATGCGCCCAAGGAGAAGAGAGGGTGATTGAAATCTCACTAAGGCAAGAAAATTGGAAGTAGAGCCCCCTATATGCGCCCAGGCCAATGGAGGAGATGAAAATTCAACTAAGGCACCAAAATTGGAAGTAGACCCTCTCATATGCGCTTGAGATAGGAGGGATGCTTGGAAAGTTTCCTGAGTAATGAATTGAAGGTTGAACCCTGCAAATACGCCCATATAGGAGGAATAAGAATAAACTTTGGTGAGAAATATTTTTTCTAAGGTATAAATTGCAAAAATTAAATGTCCCCCTTCGTAGTGATACACATGAATTTTACATTTTCTGAGGGGAATCTTCTTCTAGGTACCGGATATCTTCGACAAAGAGATGATTTTGAAACTTCACGCCTTGCCTGAGACTTCAAGATGGAGATTTCACTCAGGCGCCTGGTTGATGAAGTCTTCTAGAGGAAATGAATTATTTCTAAGGCAGATGGGTTGGAAATTTGGCTAAGGAAAAAAGGGGGGATATCATGCTGGTTGGAAAATTTTCTAAGACAAAGAGGAATCAAGCAACATCCTCTAAACGCGCCGTCAAGTTGGATAAAGTTTCTAAGGCACAACTTCAAGGTACACAAGAAGTTGAGTACAAGATGGGTTGGAAATTTGGCTAAGGCATGAAGAATTTGAGGATGAAGTTTGCTAGAGAAAAAGTGATAAACCCCATCTGATCCAGAGATCACTCAGACCTTGGGAGTCAAAGCATGAAAATTAAGTGAGTGAAGTGAATTTATATTATGAAGTGTTCTGATGCTCTTCTCCTTGCTTGTTTTGCAGGGTGAACACCGAGGCCAAGGCATGATGACTTGGGGAGATGAAGCGAGATGTTGGAAGAAATGGCTAAGTGTTGGAATTTCTTCTCGAAGACCCAATATGCACCCAAAGCAGTCAGGCGAATGGCAAGGAAGAAATGCACAAGTCCAAGATAAGAAAATCCTTCAGGATCAGGGGTGGAGAAATAATGAAGGCTCAGACATTGAAGAATTGAAGAATGACGGCTAAGAAGATCATCCTCAAGCACTGAAATGCCCTCAAGACTAAGGAAGAAGTTGAAGCCATGATGATCAGACTCATCAAGTCTGCAGTCAAGGAGAAGAACAGTGCGAACACGTTTCCAAACAGGAATCTTCTAGAAGATGGTGGACATTAATTGCTTATTTATTACCCCTCTTCTTGGTGGCGGTTTTTAGGGTTAGGGCTTATGTGGCTCGATCTGAGCCCTCCATTTGATTGTAATCTGAGCCGTCCATTAGACTTGGCCATATATAAAAGATGCATCCCCCTTCATTTGTAAATTATTAGACAGTAGAGATTAGAGTAGAGATAGGAAGATACAAGGACAACTTAGAAGTAGCATAGCGTAGATCAATAGTGTATTTTGAAGAAGGAAAGTTTTTACTTTGAAAGCTTTGTAAGAAATTGTTGTGAACACTCTCATAATAAAAAGGGTTTTCATTGACGATGATCTCATCTTTTTTTGTGAGTAGCTAGCAAGGTTTCTTCGTCCTTCTGATTCGAGTAGTAGCTTAAAGTAAAGTAATTTTCATTTTCATGCAAGTAGTTAGTAATTGTGGAATGTGGTCTTCAATTTGAGCAAACTTCGTCTATCCATACTAGTAGTGGGCTCGCTGATGGTGAGTTCGCCTTGCGTGGTCAACTGGAAACTTGTGGACTTAACTTCGATTACAATCTTCATCTTGGTATGCGTCGTCGTGACGGTGTCTTCATTGTTGAATTGTAATCTGAATATCTTTAGTTACTCCCCTTGAAGATTGCACTAGTTCTATGGAAGCTGTCCGAAGTGAGGCAAAGCGAAATCTGGTTGAGGCTTGTAAAAATTGATCTCCATGTCCCACGCGTAGATTAGTCCATAGCATCTTCTATCCCTGCAACCATTTTAAATTCAATACTTTCTGGTTAGTTTAGGAAACAAGAGCTTTATAGACAAACCTTTCGAGCATTCAAATTCCTTTCTCCGCTGTTGAACAATTTCGTAAGTCCCCTTGAAATACCAGCAAATCACATCGAGCCAACTGAGACTATCCACTGCATGAAGGAACCTTGGAGTTGAATGCATGATCTTTCTAGCAATCTTAGCATGCAGGAGATTTTGTTCAAGAGAGGATCGAGTCGCCGTTGGTAACTTTATTCTGTGTTGGTGCAGTCATGAAAATCACATCAACAGAGTGGAGCACTGGAGAAGCCATAAAATCTTATGTAGGTGAAGGTAGGAAACTGAATGAACCAATCTGCCCACTCTACCATTGTTGCCCTGGTAGTTGATGGAATACGTACGTGCAACTCATTATCTAGGTCTCGCACCGTATGCATCAGGAAAGCTTCATTTACCCTTTTGTAGTGATGTGATGATTCTAAAAACTCCAATTGAGGGTAATGATTGTAAACATGCTATACATCCAGAGTCCCCACAGTATTCAACCCTCTAAATTTTCCTTGGAAGGCCACTAGGTAGAAAAGGTAGGAAATCATGTGGAACTCATGAATTTGGAAGTATTCAGTTATTTGTTGGTGAAGACTATCGCTGATTAAGGTTGGCCAATGATATGAGGTATAACATAGAATATCCAAGGCTGGAATTTTGTAGCATCTACTTGACCAGTGATTCGGTTGAGCAGGGTGATCATTATTGCAATCTCATCCTTGAATTCTCCACGTCCGATGTCCTTTGGCATTTATGTTTTTCTTTCATCCACTTTTGTGCAAATTTTCTTCTTGTATTTCTCCTTGTGTATGTCCCACACCCTTCCACATTCTTCCATGGAGATGACAACACTTCCTAGCTCTAGTTTCAAGCTGCAAATCACTCTCCCATCTATCGATTGAATCTCTCGTGTTGCAGGATTGTAATGCTTGATGCAAGCAATTACAAACTCTAGACTTTGCACTGAAATAGGAATTGATGCTGCTGCAAGTAGTCCAAAGTGACCAAGGTGCCTAATTGCAACATTGCCTGTGTCTTCCAAGCCACGCAAATTGAACACCAATTTGATATGATGCAAGTCAGTTTCAGCTGTTTTGATGAAGTCATGATATAGCATTGATTTGGTCTTGAACTCGATGGGAGTGTATTCCATACTAAAAAATCTTGAAGATTGATTGTAAACTTGCCTATGCTTGGACAAGCTTTGCACAAAAGCTAAATTTAGCTTGCTAATTTTTTTTATTTTTTTTCTCTTAAAACGGGCAGATTTTTCAAAAATAAATTGAGATATGGGTTTTGTAGAGAATTTCGCTGCAAAAAGACCCAGATCATCCGTTTTTGAAAATTTTGAGTGTTGATCAAAAAAGCAAGCAACCCTAAAATCTTAAGATTTTCTTGTAAAAAGATGGGACCTATGTTTTGTAGATAACTTCATTTCAAGAGGACCCAAGTCGTCAGATTTGAGAAATACTGAATGCTAGTTGAAAAAGCAACAAACCCTAGAATTCACAAAAAAGCTAAGAGTTGGGTTTTGTGCAGGATCACATTCTTGGTAGACCCAGTTGATCAAATCTCGAAAATATTGAAAATTTCTTGGACATGCAAAGGAAAAAGCAAGTTTTTGAAATCTGAAAAAATCTTCGAAGTTGTTCAGAATGAAGAACAGATATGACCCAGATCGCTAAAAATTGGAAATTTTGACCTCCTTCAGAAAATTGATGCTATGGGAGAAAAAAGACATGAGAAAAGAAGCCTCTCTGTATGTTGATCTAGAAAATATAATGAACTCTGAAAAAGCACTAAGTTTTGGCTCTCAAATCCTGAATTGAAGAAAAATTTATGTTTGCTCTTCTCTACCTTGGACGCCACCTGCAAAAAATTATGATGAATGAAAGGCAAAGACATCTTAAATAAGTTGAGGCTTGAGAAAATCTGCTTTCTTTTTGCTTTAAAATTTTCGAAGCCTATCCTGAGCTTGTGCATCGAACTTGGACGTTTTTTTTTTTCTTGAAAATTTTGAAAATTTGAAAAATTTGTCTAAAGGCATGAGAGCTTCGACACCACCCTTGGAGAACTTAGCCATTTTTCATGAAATTCCAACTTTTGCTTGTGTTTTGACCCAGATTCAACTTTGATTTTTGGACGCTCAATGAATCCCATGATCTGGTAGAATGATCCATTGCGGAGCCTGAGCGAATCTGACGAAGATTGTTTGGAGGCAACTTTTCATAAAAGCTTCATCTAACCCCTCAAAATGTTGGGCGCCCAAGCTTACCAGTGTTAGAGCCATTTTTATGTTCTTCAAGTTTTGCTTGCTTTCCTTGATCTTTGCAATTCTGGATGATTCGGGAATCTGACAAAGTGTTGGTTGGGCTCGTTGGATAGCCTGATGAATTTTGAAGGGGGTTCTCTGGAGGTTGCATCCTCTAAAAATTGAATTTGGGGCCTCAAAAGCTTGGGCACCCCTGGCTACCTGGGGCGCCCAACTCTTCCAGAGTTAGTTTATTTTCTAAGATTTTCACTTTGCTTTTAACTTCTAACATTTTCATGGTTTTACCCCTCCGATCAGTCGGTGATATCTGATGCTTGTCAACTCTGATGGACCTGCTGACAGTTGCATTGGAAAGCCTAGTCAAGACTAGAGAAGACATGTTGGAGACTAAAACTGTAAATTCATCCATTTGATGCCCCAAAAGCTTGGGTGCCTATCTCCTTCTAAGGTGCCCAAGTTCTCCAACCTTACCCATTTTTACTCTTTTTTCACCTTGAAGCTTGAGACCTCATGTTATGTTTTCTGTTCATTCTGAGTTTGCCGACAGCTGACGAATCTCATGATCATGCCAAGATATTCACAATGAAGCTGGCAGAATTCTGAAGAGATTGAGCATATTTGAAAACCTTAACTACTAGATTTGGGCCTCCAAAACCCTAGGCACCTATCTTCTCTTAGGGTGCCCAAGTTCTCCAAACTTGGAATATTTTCTAATGATTTCATGATTTGCATTTTGCTTCTTGGTTGAGAACTCTCTGTTTGATCTCGAATTCTGGATGACTGATTGATCAGATGACCGTGTTGATGGATTCACTGCCGAGCTAAGAAGATTCTAAACAACATTGTCTAGGAGCACAAACCCTAATTTCATCATTTGATCACTTGAAAAGTTGGGCGCCTATCTCCTTCTGGGGTAACCATGGTTGGCAGACTTAGTTTTTATTTTGCAATTTTCAATTTTCTCCTTCGTTTGACGTGCTTACCTTTTCCTTGCTTGTTGGAGATGAAAATTTTTCTAAGGCATGAGCATCCAAGTGCCTAGGCTGAGCTGGCGAGCCTAAAATTTCCAAACTTAGCCAAAATTTTGCATTTTCCAACTTTCACAGCTCCCTTTCTCCATTCTTCATTCTACGTGCACGTTCATCATTTCTCATCTTCTGTTCAATGCTTGGATGTTGGAATCTAACACCTGGCAGCTAACTGACCTCCATTAATGGCCTTGGAGCTCTTGAAAAAGCTTTTGAAAAAGCAGAAGAGACCCACTAGGGAAAATTGATCTTTTGATGATTCTAATTGCACCAGCCTGATGAGGAAGTATTTTCGACCAATCAAAATCAGTTTGAACCCTAGAAGCCAAACTTTCTATTTTTAGAAAATTTTGCCAACATCCGTTTCGAAAAATCCCTAGGAAAAACAAAGAAAAAAGTTCTAGAAATTTTCCTAAAATTTAGGGCCGAAAAACTGAAATCTAGGTTTTGTAGACTTGGTCGCTCTAAGCAAACCCAGAGCACCATATTTTGAAAGTTTCGAGTTTTTGACTGTCATGCAAGACATGTAATTTGACCTTTTTTGACAATTTTGACAATACTTTCTCATTTCCTCAAAATGCCTAAGTGTAGCAAAAATTTTAATTTGGGGTACAACTTTTGCTACATATTTTGCAATATATTTCAGAACATCAATTGAGAGTATAGGTTGGCAATCTACATTAGCCCTCCAAATAGAGAGGATAGATGGGTTGTGAAGGTTCAAGTGGTCATCATTGCGAGCCGGTGTGTGCTTTGGTCGGCCAGTCTCGTCATTTGAAAGACTTGACTTATCTTGCATGGACCATGGTGCTTTATAGTGACAGACTGTAGATGCACCTTTTCTCCTAGGGCATGTTAGCAAAGTACATTTTGTGTGGTGTTCAACACGATTGACCAGTTCCCAATAGTCAATTGAAGGGTTGGCTGACATGATCCTTGTTGTATCCAGCAAACAAGGATCATCAACAATAGAGTAGCAAAATGCTTGGTTTTTCAATTGGAGGCTACGTGGGTTCCAAGCAGAGACATATCTATCTATGTACTCAAGTGCACTTTGTACAGATTGAACGTTATTCCATTCTAATTTATTGATGTCTAGCGCTTGTTTGAGCCATAGGAAACCATGGATGTGTGCAGATCCTTTGTGTTGCCATTCATACCTACAAAATGATGATTTCTTAGCAAACGATCAAAGTAAGAGTGCAATATAAGAAAGAAATGGCGATTCCTAGCAAACAATCAAAGTAGGATTGTATTGTAGGAAAAGGAGAAAAGAAAGGTTTTACCTATACCAATATTCTAATACACCAAGGAGGTTTTTCCAAGACCTCTTCCCAAAATGCAATGAAACTGTGGTGCATGTATACTATGGTAAGGTGTGGATTCTAAAAAATATTTTCTATCCTCCATCTAGAAGCCATTGAAAGATTTATAGGTGACTTGGTAGGCATGATGGTATGCAAGTTTGACCATTTTCTATCTGTTGCACTAAGGGTGAAGAAGAGTGATGAGCAACCAATTTGAATGACCATGTCAGAAAGTTCACCTTGACATTGGGTCCAAAATGGACAAGTACCACAAATTGATGAGCTAAATTGCATGAGTTGATCTGCGAGTTTGTCAATTCGCATGTCCTTCAATCTTTGGCTGAGGTCAGAGATTGTCGAGGGAAGGTTACTGTTGTGACCTTTTTCACACATCGCCCCATTCAAATGGGGACCCCTAATTTTTGCTCCATTCTGGTCTTTTTGGCTTTGGTTTTTGGTCTCTCTCTCCGTCTGTCTCTTTTCTATGGTCTGCCTTCCGGGGACGTTCCCGTCTTTGAACTTGAACGAGTGAAATTTGGCCAAGTCTAAAATTAGGGTTTTGAGCCTTTCCAACCAATTTGAGGTCGAATAGGGTGAGTAAATTGAAAATTGAGCTTAACATTGTTGTCAGCATGTTTCTAGCAGGCTTTCAACAGAATTTCAACAGATTCCGAGGTACTTACTATTTTTAGTAAGTGTGAGATTACAGGCGATTCGTCAACATTTTCGAGATTCCGACAGTCACACGGCATTCAGAGTATATCAGGCTGCTCGCGTGCAAAATTTGAGCGAAAACCGACGACTTACTATTTTTAGCATCTAGCTTCCGGTGCAAATTTCAGGGTGAAGATGCAGAGTTTTTCTTTGCATGTCTGCATATTCCTTCGGTTTTTCGAGACCTTCGCAATGGTATAACATGCAAGCGAGACGACTACTTTCGGATTCAGCCTTCCGAGGCTATTTTTAGGGTTTGCATGTCGAGGTTTCTTTTGCATGTCGGTGATTCCCGATGGGTTTTTCAAGAGCTTCGCGATGGTGTGACATGCAAACGGAGATTCCCACTCAGTAAGGAACTTGCTATTTTTAGCAGGTGTGTCCCAGCCACCTAGCAGTTGATTCACGAGCGATCGCAGCTACGTAAATGAAGGGAACAGAGATCTTTGATACATGCAATGCAAATTAGGGTTTCCAGTCCGAGCCTAAAATAGGCATCAAAAGTCAAAATCTTCAAAACCGATGTAAACCATGCGATCGTCCTTCAGGCTGGTGAAATTTCGTGTCAAACTAACACTTACTATTTATAGTAAGTCAAATTGGAAACATGCTAAAAATAGTAAATCAATTGCATGCGCCGTTGTCCAGTAAGGTCACGGTGAGGAGCCTCATTAAAATTTCAACTCGACGGAGCAATGGAGCTATCGAAACATGAGCTTACTATTTATAGTAAGCCACCTTCAGAAACAGGCTAATAATAGCGGTGACTAAAAGTGGCAGTGTCGACAGGTTGATAAAGTTATGAAGAAGCTAGGTTTAAAATTTCAGGCCATTCCGAGCTTGAGAGATGCAAATTCAAAGGACTTACTATAAATAGCAGGGCACGAAGCTGGCAAAGGCGAAAAAAAAAAATGTCTAAGTCTGAAGTTTATCCTCCACCACAGGTGAAATGCGCCCAGCTCAAGGTAGTGGCACAAAAAATTCTAAGTGTTTGAACTCGTCTTTCACCACCCTCAAAATACGCCCAGCTGAAAAGAGGTCAAAGTGGTCAACACATTTCATCCTGCAGCTATGTGAAAATGCGCCCAAGGGGAGAAAAGAGTAAAAAGGGTCAAAGAACTTCATCTTGCTCACATAGCAAAATGCGCCCACCTTGAGAGTTGAGAGCATAAAAAATTTCTAAGTATGAGTTTCATCCACCAACAATAGCAAAATGCGCCCAAGAAAAGTTGGTGCAAGGTATTCGAAAAATTTTCTAAGTGACAAAGATTATCCGCCTCATGCCTCCATTTGCGCCCACCCCTCAAGCCAAACATGAAAATTTTCTAAGTATAAAAAATTCACCTCCTAGGCCAAAATGCGCCCAAAAGGCAAGGAAGTCAAAAGGTCAAAGCAAGTTCATCCTCCTTCATGGGTAAAATGCGCCCAAGGGAGAGAAAGGTCAAAGGAGTCAAACCTTTTCATCCTGCAGGAGGTGCAAAATGCGCCCAAAGCATGCCATGCCAAGACAAAAACGGAGAAGGTGAAGAGTCACATGCAAGGCATTTGAAGTTTTAAAAAAATGGCTAAGTTAAAATTTCGTCCTTCACTTGCAAGAAAATGCGCTCAAGAAATAAAAGGGTCAACTAGTCAAAGATTCTTATCCCTCACCTAGGTGGAAATGCGCCCAAACAAGCTCAAGTGAAGACAAAAGCGGAAGTTGAAGAGTCATCCAGTAGACATGCCTAAATGCGCCCAAGTTAGGATGGTAAAGGTAAATGCAAGCTAGTAAGTGAGGTGAAAGGTGGTTAAAAAAATATTCCAAGGCGTGGTAAAAGGCAAGTGAATACTCCAAGGCGTGGCAATATTCCTCCTCAAGTGTGAAAGGCGCCTAAGGTGGCAAGTCTTAGAGATTTTTTTAAGGCGTGTGAGGCATGTTGAGAATAAATGCTAAGGCGTGGTTTCAAAATGTCTTCTAAGTGATAAGCGCCCAAGTGATATGTGTGAGAAAATATTGCAAGGTGTGGGATGTGTTGCCTAGGCGTTGGAAGTGAAAATCTCTAGGCACCAGATGAATATTAGCCTTAAGATATAAAACGCGCCTAAGATGTTAAGTGAAGAAAAATAAAATATTGCTAAGGGCGTTGGAACTTCAAGTGAAAGTATTTTCCAAGTGTGAAATAAAATGTGAGGAGAAACAAGTTGCTGGGCGTTGAAATTTTCAAGATGATAGGTTCTTCCTAAGGTATTGAAAATGTTGGAAATCAAATGTGCTAGGCATAAAAAATTTTCTAAGTGAAGTTGATATTTTCACAGGCAAAATTTTCGAAGTGATCCAAAAATTTTCTAAGGCACAAAATATTTTCTCCCTTAGAAAAATGCCTAAGTCTGGAGAGGTGGTGAAGTATTAGAAAATTTTTCAAGGGTGATGAATTGTTGGAGGTGAAGTCAGTGAAAGCCAGCTCCACAGGATTGATAAAAATTTTCCAAGTCAGAGCAAAATTCTTAGAGGGGATCGAAGAACGAGAACAAAATTGTTGAAAGAATATTTTCTAAGGTTCAAAATTCAAGAAAATCAAATGAACCCGTTCGTTGGGTACCCATGGATTCGAAGCGTTCTGGAGGAAATTTTCTTCTGGGTATTGAAGTTTATCGATGAGGAATTGATTTTAAGGTCTTCCACAGCTTGTCGAGGATTCTGGGATGAAGATTTCAGATGGGCACCAGGTTGATGAGTTTTCCTAAGGGAAATTTGAAAATTTTCTAAGGCAAGTGTGGAGAAAATGTGTTTTCAAGGTGAAATTCTCCAGATGATGGATTTGAAAGGGGTTGCCTAGGTGAATTTGCTTAAATCCTTCGTGAAGATAGTCTTCCAGAGCCAGAGTTGAACGAAATTGAGTATCGGAGCCCCAGGCAGATGAAATGAATTTCTTGAAGATGCAGTTGAAGATGATACGCCCTTGAAGAGGATGGATTGAAAATTTGGCTAAGGCATGAAGAGTTTGCTAATGAAGGCAATGAACGCTTGGAAATTGGAGTGTGAGAATCCTGGTAAGTAAGTTGAATTTATATTATGAAGTATTCTAATTCTCTTCTCCTTGCTTGTTTTGCAGGAGAAATGTTGAAGTGGAAGCACGATGAAGATGAGTTACAATCTCGAAGGAGGAAAATTTGCAAGAAAATGGCTAAGTGTTAAGACTTAGTATAACTCAAAGTGACGAAGATGAAGACCCTCAAGTGGAAGAAATCAAAGAACAACGCCAAGAAAGAAGATCGAGAACAGTGTGAACGCGTCTACAAATGGAATCTTCTAGAAGGATGATGGTGGACATTATGGCGCATTTATTACCCCACTCTCCTCTGTGGCGGTTTTAGGGCAATATTATTTAGGGCTGAGGTGGCACGATTCTGGCCACTCTATTGATTGTAACCCTAGCCGTCTTTTGGGACTTGGCTAGCTATAAAAGGGGGAGTCCCCCTCATTTGTAAGGCATTAGAAAATTAGAAGATTAGAATTAGAGTAGACATTGAGAGAGCATTAGAGCTAGATAGTGTAGCATTGTAGAGCATTTTTGCATAATTTGGAGAAGAGAGAAAGTTTTCCCTTTGAAAACTTTTGAGGAGATTGTTGTGTAACACATTTTATGATAATAGATCTTTTCATTGATGATGGAATTACTTGTCATGAAATGCTAGCAAGGTTTCTTCTTCCTTTCGTATCCAAGTAGTTTAAATTCATGCAAGTAGCTTACTTTGGTGTGTGGTGTTTTATTGAGATAGCTTCGCTTTATTCCATACCACTAGCGGCTTGTTGATGATAAGTTCGCCTTGTGTGGTCAATGGAGATTATTTTGTGTTTAACTTCGGTTGTGGTTTACATACTTATATGCGTCGCTTGATGGTGTATGTATGTTAAATTATAACTTGAACATCTTTGCTTTTCCCTTGAAGATTGCACCGATTTTACTGAGGCTGTCCGACGGAGGCTAGGTGAAATCTGGTTGAAGTCTATTGAAATGAAGCTCCACATATCCTGCATTTAGAATAGAATATAAATTTCTTAGGCCTTATACCCTTTACTTTCCGCACATTTCCGATTAGTATTAGGAATCCCGTGCTCACCTACCAAATCATTTGAATTACATGAAAACCCTTAGTCCGCTGTCTGCTGTCAACCGCCGAACAATTGTGTAAGTCCCCTTGACATACCAGCAATATCACATCGAGCCAAACTGAGCCTATTCGCACTTAAGGAACCTTGGAGTTGAAGGCATGATCTTACTCGCAATCTTAGCATGCCGAATACTTTGTTCAAGAGAGGATAGAGCGTCCGTTGGGAGACTTTATTCTGTGTTGGTGCGGTCTCAAAAACCACGTCAACAGTTACCATCTAGATGTTTGTTAAAAATATAGAGGAGGTTGCCTGGCTATGGTGACGCATAAGAATATTTAGTACGAAGTACCCAAATTAGGGGTGCTGGCCAAACCTATTATCATGGTACCTTAGAAGATGTAGAGCATATTCATGTAGTTTAATTTCTTTGATACGTTATTTGAATGTAGTTTTTCCTTTTGGAAACAAAGTGGGGAATGCCATCGCAAATACTCCTTCAGTGGTGTATTCATTTATAGGAGATGGAGAAGGGGAGGCCATTTAATGATTGGGGTCGGTCGTCCCACACCTAGTTGTAGCAAAGAGTGCACTTCTTTAACCTCTATACGTGCATGTAGGAGATTTGACACAAAGGAAGTTGTTGTCAACATGTTGTCTTCTAAGGGGTCATATTTTGTGTCACTTGCTTCCACGTAGCTTAGATTTGTGCTATCAGGATTTGAAGTCGTTGCATAAATAAGGTTTGAGATGTCAGTTGAAGACTCTGGAAAAATGCACAATGCAAGCTCATCAATTTGGACATCTTTCTAGAATGGGTTGTTGCACATCTTATATTTAAGTGCCTCGTGGACACGTCCTCTACTAACGTGGAAGCTATATGGTTGTTGGCCTATTTTTTCCCTATTAACTATTAGTATATCAAGATCATTAATATGCCTAGGCAAGTAGGATGCAATTGCAGATATATCTTGAGAAAAGAAAAAGCAAATAGTGTGGCCACTATATTTTAGTTGCACCCCCTTACCTAGGTAACTTGAAGGATTGGGCTAACCCTTGCTATTAACATCTCCTCAACTTGGGATAGGATTTTTAAACACACAGGTTGCTCACCAGGGTCCAAGAAGCGATGGTCATTCTTTTCAAATGTGCATCTATAACAAGTAGTGATTTCATTTGACTATCTAGTTTTGATTCCTAAATAGCTTTCCATGCAGACCATACATTTTGACATTTTTGATAGAATATCTAACTTTGAACTGAAGGTATTTCTAGCAGTGAAATTTTCTTGTGAAAAAGGTGGCAAAGGGTGCATTTCGATAGATGGGTTGGATTGAGCTATATTTTTCGTTTGAGGTGTAGTTTGTTTGTTGGTGGGGCATGTTATTAGGAGAAGAGAGTGTAGATGTAAAGGCTCCATTAACAAGAATTTAATAGTTTTCCTATCTTCGATTTTTAATTTGGTCTTTCCTTGCATGTTATCATGTACATTGCATTTGATTTTTTCGAGAACATTTTTCTTCCATTCTTGCATTTTCTGCCTCCATAATAAGGAATGCTGAGGATAAAATATATATATATATATATATATATATATATATATATATATATATTATAGAATTATAGGAGATAACATGGTGCGGTAAAATAATTTGGAACACAAAAGGAAACCAAAACATATAAAGAAATGAATAGTTAATGTATAGAATGCTGTAAAAAAAATTGGTACGATGTACATTTTTATAAGTGATTTCAATTGTATATGTGAAATACCACGTTCATTTTGACATAAAAGCATAACATATGCTAAGAATAAACAATTTGGAAGAAAAGGTATGAGCAAATTTACATATATGGACATGCAATGTTTCGGATAATACAAAAATATTTGCAATTGTTGAGCATGATTACATATATGGGAATTGAAAGTTTACAATACTGCTAGAGAAGAGTGAAGTGCAACATTTAAATGGGCTTAATGGCAGTAATAACAATGCTTTGTGTTTTCTGGCCACCAAATGGAATCATTTTGATGGTCAGGTCAATGAAAAACTGGCTACCAACAACATGGTCCGAAATTTCTTTAGCAACATTAGGTTTAGCTAGCAATAGCTGAAAATTTTCTGCCGTAACACCCATTAAGGAATTCGCTGGTCCTTCAAATATAGTAACTTTTAGGAGTTCACCACTTGCATCTTTCAAGTCCATTTTGAGCATGTAGCTAAAGTCACATCCAAGGAGATCTGTAGAGCACTTTGGGCAGCGAAAAGTACCCGGGAAAATTTGCATACCCTTTTTCTTACACTTTTTATTATCCACCAACATAGGGCATGAAGGGTAATAGAAGTTGTCAAGGTGCAGTTTTGAAATGGAGGCCTTTATGCAAACAATTCTCAAACATGCTTGTATTTGCAAGAAATGAGATATTGACTAGATTTGCAAACTTTTTGGGAGAAAGATGGTTTTTGACAAGGAACTAAAGGGCTTGGCAATTCTTGTACTAGTATACCATGTTTGTAAGCTTGAGGCCTCTGCTAAATTTAGGTTCATTAGAACTGTAGTTGGGAAAATAGTATCAATACCTCTCCCACACCAAGGGGTAATAAATCTTGATTAAATCAAAAGAACATGATGGTTTGGTTGTATAGGCATATCAGATATTTGTATCCCATCAATATGACAATGACGACACCAAAGTGTAACATCAATGGTACAACTTGACATGTCTCCGATTGTAGCGGTGCATTTGATTCTCTCTGTACCATCTCTTTTATGAATGGTTGATGCAGGGGAGATAGCTAAAAGTATTCCAATGACATCAACAAGTGAATTGATAGGCAATGACGACAGTGAATCGATGCTCTTAATATGGAAGGTATGTGTTGGCATCATGGAGTTCAAGGATGTGGAACGAGTTATTATTGATGAGCTATGGAGAAAATATTTCATAGGGACGTGTAGAGCTACTATATTTTGTGTTCGCAACTTTGATGCGACCGTTGGAGATCACATAAAGACTATCAGAGTGAATAGCATTGTTGAACTCATCAACGAGCTTGTTGAAGTAGGACACATGTATTTCAGACGTTGCTATGTCTATGAAATCAAATCCGAAAACTTTGCCATCACGTCTAGCATTTTTAAATTCGTGGATTGGAGACTTCATAAAGGCTCGACCCTCAATAGACCAATGCTTATGGTATGGGGTTAACGTTTTTATCAGAATTGGTTTAAAAGGGGATATACTGTGTTGAGTTTGAGGGTCTCCATCTTCTTGCAATGAATCATTTGTAGACTGAGAGGATCACAACGGGGTTTGAGAGCTACTTGATGGAGGGAGCTTCTAGGTTGGAGGAGAGGGGTTGGAGTCCCAACAATTGGTGCATTGTTTGCAATTAAATCAAAGTTTTCAATTATGATAGCCCTACAAGGTTGGAGGAGAGGGGTTGGAGTCCCAACAATTGGTGCATTGTTTGCAATTAAATCAAAGTTTTCAATTATGATAGCCCTACAATTCGAAAAAGTGATTCATTTAGTAAGAGTGTGCAAGGGAATATAAAAACGAATAAATAGTTTTGGGAAAGGGTGGACGTACGTAAATTTATGGAACACCTTGGAAGTATAATGTTTTAGTAGGACAATAGAACCTTTCACTAAAGCCTCCTCCAAAACAAGATCATTGAATTGATCAAGAAGTAAAGCATAAAGTGTGTGTAAACCATCAGAAAGTTGAACACGATATTTGACAAGTTTAGAATGAGCCTGTTCAATGGAGTCAATAGATGCAACTTGCACAATAGGGGTCAAACCAGATATTCCTGCAAGAATATCTGCAATGGCATTTGCAGTTAATGTTGCCATTATTTTGTTGGAATTTAGTGTACTAAATGTGCCTACGAGCAAGTGGAAATATGATAATTAGGTTTTGCAAAAAAGATTGAATGTTGTTATTATTAAGCTCGCGAGCAGATTGAAATATTCTAATTAGGTAATGTTTAAAATGTGAATTGTCCCTATAAGAGGGGGGAATATGAGGAAAATAGGGTTTTACTTTTTGAAAGATTTGATAGATTGGTTAATTTGTATACAAGTGCAACCTTGAGAACATATAAATGTGAAAAAAACATTTTAGAAGAAAAATATACCATAAAACAATTTTTTTTAATTTTCCTAAATATAGAGTGGTATTTTTGAAAAGGTAAAAGACTTTGTATTTTGTATGATGCTTTTGTGTAAAAAGTGAAATTTTCAAAACAAACGGTACTGAAAAGCAAGTTTCATAAGCATTTTTCAAATATATGTGAAGAAAAATATGTGAACAAATCTCTTTTTTAAGAATTGTATACAAATAAAATAACATATCATGTCAAATTTTTTCTAAACTCACAATAATTGTATTATATTTTTTAAGAAATTTACCTACAATCACAATTCATTGTAAAATGTACGGAAAAAAAAAACTTGCAATAGTGAAGACTTTGAGATGTGGATGTATGTTTTTGTTATCCTTGCTCATTAATGCGATTGCATTTTGCAACTAAGAGATAGACATAACTTAAAGGAGATAAAATATTCATATAAGATTCAATGAGTTGATAAGTAATCTATGGTTTAAAAGTAAAAATATAATAACTCAAAAGTGGATGTTTCTTATAAAAGCATGCAAAGAGAAAATGCATGCAATTTTCCTTTGTTATTTAAGCTAAACGGAGTTGAAAGAAAATATAATGGGGGAACCATAAAGTTAGTGTATTTGTTGTTGTCCTTGTCAATAAAAATAGTAAAAGATGCAAATTGAAGACAATAGATCGAAGGTAAACAGTAACGTTAAAGAAGAAAATAAGGAAATGAAAACATACCTGTAGATAATAAGTATATTGTAGTTCTGACAAGGAATTAGTTGGCTCAAACTAATTTGATCCTGTGTACGTAAGAAAGAGTACAAAACGTGATGAGCACAAGTCCCTAACACAACAAACAAATGGTTTTGTTAAAAAGGACTTGTATAGTGCGATTGATAATTTCAATGTTTATTATAAATAAAGTTTAGTTTTAATTCAAACTAATTGACATTCTATTATCGAAGAAGTTTTAATTTTGGAATAAAAAATGG
Source organism: Sequoia sempervirens (assembly GCA_007258455.2). Lineage (NCBI taxonomy): Eukaryota > Viridiplantae > Streptophyta > Pinopsida > Cupressales > Cupressaceae > Sequoia > Sequoia sempervirens. The sequence continues at coordinate 56,564 of VDFB02335037.1, read as the reverse complement.
TTGTATCTATTTTTAATCACAATGGAAAACAGGGTTAACACATTCGATAAAGCATTGAAAACTTATATGTGAAAGGGTTGTAAATATAGACTTACTAAAAAGAAAAACACATTTTTTTTTTCTATTTGTATTAATAATTACAATTATGTGTACACAAATTAAAAATGCTACATAGACGGAATGCGATGCCATAAATTGTAAAAGTGAAAGCATGAGAGAAAAGTACCAACACTATTGCATATGTATAACACCAAGTACAAATAAGGCAATTCTATAGTTAATAAATGGCATAATTTCATTTCAATTTAGCATGCAATTTACATAGTTGTGAACTGGATGTGTAGTACATACTTTAAAGGAACTTGATGAATGTATTTTTACTGCAAGGAACACAGCCTTGTTCGTTGCACTAAGAAAATAACATTTATCATAGGAGGTTCAAAAAAATAGGACACTAGTCATAGTTGGGAGTGCTCATATTCACATTACAACATTGCACGATATACACATTTCAAAAACAAAAGTTTCTCAAACATTGTTTCTATAGTTCTCGAATGCACGTCTGATGTATGGAGCACCGCCTTGCCCGTAGTGCTCACCAGCTTGCATTTCTTGTAGAAATGTACAAAAGGCAACCAACTTGTCACAAGTTGAATGGAATTCTTGCAATGTGTCTTCCATTGACTGCACCACAAAACCTTGGACATTTTGTATATTTGGAACAAGTGTTTGTTTTTTGTAAAATGTCAAAGCAAGTAACGGTGATTTCGTTCGAGAGATCTAGAACGCTTGCAAGAGTTCCATCCCAGTTGTTTGAAGGAGATGAAGCAATTGGACATTTTGCAAGCTTTCTAGATCTCTCGAATGAAATCACCATTACTTGCTTCGACATTTTGCAAAAAACAAACACTTGTTCAAAATATACAAAATGTCCAAGGTTTTGCGGTGCAGTCAATGGAAGACACACTGCAAGAATTCCATTCAACTTGTGAAAAGATGGCTTCCTTTTGTACATTTCTACAGGAAATGCAAGCCAACGAGCACTACAGACAGGGTAGTGCTCCATACATCAAACGTGCATTCGAGAACTATATAAACAATGTTTGAGAAACTTTTGTTCTTGAAATGTGTATATCGTGCAATGTTGTAATGTGAATACAAGCACTCCCAACTATGACTAGTGTCCTATTTTTTTTGAACCTCCTACGATAGATGTTATTTTCCTAGTGCAATGAACAAGGCTGTGTTCCTTGCAGTAAAAATACATTCTTCAAATTCCTTTAAAGTATGTACTACACATCTAGTTCACAACTATGTAAATCGCATGCTATATTTAAATAAAATTATGTCATCTATTAACTATAGAATTGCCTTATTTATACTTGGTTTTATACATATGAAATAGTGTTGGTACTTTTCTCTCATGCTTTCACTTTTACACTATATGGCATCGCATTCCACCTATGTAGAATTCTTAAATTGTGTACACATGATTGTAATTGTTAATACAAATAGAAAAAAAAAATTATGTTTTTTCTTTTTAGTAATTCTATATATTTACAACCCTTTCACATATAAGTTTTCAATGTTTTATCGAATGTGTTAACCCTAATTTCCATTATAATTAAAAATAGACACCCATTTTTATTCCAAAGTTCAACCTTCTTCAACAATAGAATGTCAATTAGTTTGAATTAAAACTAAGTTTTACTTATAATAAATATTGAAATTATCAATCACACTATACAAGTCATTTTTAACAAAACCATTTGTTCGTTGTGTCAGGGACTTGTGCTCATCACATTTTGTACTCTTTCTTACGTCCACAGAATCAAATTAGTTTGAACCAACTAATTCCTTGTCAGAACTACAATATACTTATTATCTACAGGTATGTTTCCATTTCCTTATTTATTTTTTAACGTTACTGTTTACCTTCGATCTATTGTCTTCGATCTACATCTTTTACTGTTTTTAATGACAAGGACAACAACAGATACACTACCTTTATGGTTCCCCCATTCTATTTTCTTTCAACTCCATTCAGCTTAACTAACAAAGGAAAATTGCATGCATTTTCCCTTTGCATGTTTTTATAAGAAACATCCTCTTTTGAGTTATTATATTTTTACTTTTAAACCATAGATTACTTATCAACTCATCGGATCTTATATGAATATTTTATTTCCCTTAAGTTATGTCTATCTCTTAGTTGCAAAATGCAATCACATTAATGAGCGAAGACAACAAAAACATACATCCACATCTCAAAATCTTCAATATTGCAAGTTTATTTTTTTCATACATTTTACAATGAATTGTGATTGTAGGTAAATTTCTTAAAAAATATAATACGGTTATTGTGAGTTTGGAACAAATTTGACATGATATCTTCTTTTATTTATATACAATTCTTAAAAAAGAGATTTGTTCGCATATTTTCTTTCACATATAGTTGAAAAATGCTTATAAAACTTATCATTATTGTTTGTTCCGAAAATTTCTCTTTTTACATAGAAGCATCATACAAAATACAAAGTCTTGTACCTTTTCAAAAATACCACTATGCATTTAGGAAAATTAAAAAAAAAAAAAGTTTTCTGGTATATTTTGCTTCAAAAATGTTTTTTCACATTTATATGTTCTCAAGGTTGCACTCATATACAAATTAACCAATCTATCAAATCTTTTAAAAAGTAAAACACTTTTTTCCTAAAATTTCCCACTTGGTGGGACAATTCACATTTTAAACATTACCTGATTAGAATATTTCAATCTGCCCGTAAGCTTAATGATAACAACATTCAATCTTTTTGCAAAACCTAATTATCATATTTCCACTTGCTCACAGACACATTTAGTACACTAAATAACAACAAAATAAGGGCAATGTTAACTACAAATGCCATTGCAGATATTCCTGCAGAAACATCTGGTTTGAGCCCTATTTTGCAAGTTGCATCTATTGACTCCATAGAATAGGCTCGTTCTACACTTGTCAAATACTATGTTCAACTTTTTGATGGTTTACACACACATCACGCTTTACTTCCTGATCAATTCAATGATCTTGTTTTGGAGGAGGCTTTAGTGAAAGGTTCTATTGTCCTACTTAAACAATATTCTCCCAAGGTGTTCCAAAAATTTACGTACGTCCACCCTTTCCCACCACTATTTATTCCTTTTTTTAATTCTCTTGCACGCTCTTACTAAATGAATCACTTTTTCGAACTGTAGGGCTATCATAATTGAAAACTTTGATTTAATTTCAAACAATGCACCAATTGTTGGGACTCCAACTCTCTCCTCCAATCTAGAAGCTCCCTCCCATCAAGTAGCTCTCAAACCCCATTGTGATCCTCTCAGTCTACAAATGATTCATTGCAAGACGATGAAGACCCTCAAACTCAACATAATATATCCCTTTTTAAACCAATTTTGATAAAAACGTTTACCCCATACCATAAGCATTGGTCCATCAAGGGTCGAGCCTTAATGAAGTCTTCAATCCACGTATTTAAAAAATGTTGGACATAATGGCAAAGTTTTCGGATTTGATTTCATAGACACAATAGGGTCTGAAATACATGTTTCCTACTTCAACGAGTTCATTGATGAGTTCTACAATGCTATTCAGTCTGATAGTCTCTATGTGATGTCCAATGGTCGCATCAAAGTTGCTAACACAAAATATAGTAGCTCCACACATCCCTATGAAATATTTTTCCATAGCTCATCAATAATAACTCCTTCCACATCCTTGAACTCCACAATACCCACACATACCTTCCATATTAAGAGCATCGATTCACTATCCTCATTGCCGATCAATTCCCTTGTTAATGTCATTGGAATACTTTTAGCTATCTCCCCTGCATCAACCATTCCTAAAAGAGATGGTGCAGATACAATCAAATGCACTGCTACAATTGTAGACATGTCAGGTTGTACCATTGATGTTATGCTTTGGGCTCATCATTGTCGTATTGATGGGATAAAAGTATCTAATATGCCTATACAACCAAACCCTCGTGTTCTTTTGATTAAATCAAGACATATTACCTCTTGGTGTGGGAGAAGTATTGATACTATTTTCCCAACTATAGTTCTATTGAACCCAAATTTAGCAGAGGCCTCAAGTTTACAAACATGGTATACTAGTATAGGAATTGCCAAGCCCTTTAGTTCCTTGTCAAAAACCATCTTTCTCCCAAAAAGTTTGCAAATCTAGTCAATATCTCATCTCTTGCAAATACAAGCATGCTTGAGAAGAAAAATGTTTGCATAAAGGCCTCCATTTCAAAACTGCACCTTGACAAATTCTATTACCTTTCATGCCCTCTGTTGGTGGATAATAAAAAAGTGTAAGAAAAAGGTTTTACAGACTTTCCCCAATACTTTTCATTGCCCAAAGTGCTCTACAAATCTCCTTGGATGTGACTTTAGCTACATGCTCAAAATGGACTTGAAAGATGCAAGTGGTGAACTCCTAAAAGTTACAACATTTGAAGGACCAACAAATTCCTTAATAGGTGTTGCTACAAAAGATTTTCAGCTATGGCTGGCTGAACCTAATGTTGCTAAAGACGTTTTGGACCATGTTGTTGGTAGCTAGTTTTTCATTGACTTGACCATCAAAGTGATTCCATTTGGTGGCCAGGAAACACAAAGCATTGTTATTACTGCCATTAAGCCCATTTAAATGTTGCACTTCACTCTTCTTAGCAGTATTGTAAACTTTCAATGCCTATATATGTAATCATGCTCAACAATTGCAAATATTTTTGTATTATCTGAAACATTGCATGTCCATTATGTAAAGTTGCTCGTACCTTTTCTTCGAAATTGTTTATTTTTAGCATATGTTCTTTTATGCCAAAATGAACGTGGTATTTCACATATATAATTGAAATCACTTATAAAAATGAACACCGTCCCTTTTTTTTTACAACATTTTGTACATTAATTGTCTATTTATTTATATGTTTTGGTTTCCTCTTGTGTTCCAAATTATTTTACCGCACCATGTTATCTCCTATCATTCTATAATATATATATATATATATACACATACATATACGTATGTATGTAGTCTATATATTCTTGTAATTATCTCTCACAAATATATTTCATTGCTTTTATCCTCAACATTCCTTATCGAGGCAGAAAATGCAAGAATGGGAGAAAAATGTTCTCGAAAAAATCAACTACAATGTACATGATACCATGCAAGGAAAGACTAAATTAACAAACGAAGATAAGAAAACTATCAAATTCTTGTTCATGGAGCCTCTACATATGTACTCTCTTCTCCTAATAACATGCCTCACCAACAAACAACTGAACCTCAAACACAAAATATAGCTCAACCCAACCCATCTATCAAAATGCACCCTTCACCACCTTTTTCACAAGATTTTTTCACTACTAGAAATACCTTCCATTCAAAGTTAGATATCCTATCAAAAATGTCGAAATGTATGGTCTACATAGAAAGATATCCAGGAATCAAAACTAGACATTCGAATGGAATCACTAATTGTTGTAGATGCACATTTGAAAAGAATGACCATTGCTTCTCAAACTAGAACAAGGACCCTGGTGAGCAACCTATGTGTTTAAAAATCCTATCCCAAGTTGAGATGTTAATAGCAAGGGTTAGCCCAATCCTTCAAGTTACCTATGCAAAGGGGGGCCGCTAAAATACAGTGGCCACACTATTCGCTTTCCTCAAGATATATCTGCAATTGCATCCTACTTGCCCAGGCATATTAATGATCTTGATATACTAATAGTTAACAGGGAAAAAATAGGCCAACAACCATATAGCTTCCACGTTAGTAGAGAACGTGTCCACAAGGCACTTAAATATAAGATGTGCAACGACCCATTCTACAAAGATGTCCAAATAAATGAGCTTGCATTGTCCACTTTGTTAGAGTCTTTGACTAACATCTCAAACCTTATTCATGCAACAACTTCAAATCCTAATACCACAAATCCAAGCTACGTGGAAACAAGCGACAAGTAATATGATCCCTTAGAAGACAACATGTGGACAACAACTTCCTTTGTGTCAAATCAACTGCATGCACGTATAGAGGTCGAAGAAGCGTGCTCTTTTCTACAACTAGGCGTGGGACAATTGACCCCAATCATTGAGTGGCCACCCCTTTCTCAATCTCCTATAAATGAATACACCACTGAATGATTATTTGCAATAGCATTCACCACTTTGTTTCCAAAAGGAAAAGCTACATTCAAATAACAATGTATCAAAGAAATTAAATTAAATGAATATACTCTCCATCTTCTAAGGTACCATGATAATAGGTTTGGCTAGCACCCCCGATTTAGGTACTTCTTACTAAATATTATTATGCCTCACCGTAGCCAGGCAACCTCCTCTATATTTGTCAACAAACATCTAGATGGTAACCTACCCTCAACAATCTTTGGCCTTCGCCAAAGATTGAAGGACATGCCAAATGACAAACTCGCAGATCAACTCATGCGATTTAGCTCATCAATTTGTGGTACTCATTCATTTTGGACCCAATGTCGAGGTGAAATTTCTGACATGGTCATTCAAACTGGTTGTTGATCACTCTTCTTCACCCTTAGTGTAGCAGATACAAAATGGCCAAACTTGCATACCATCATGCCTACCAAGTCACCTACAAATCCTTCAATGGCTTCTAGATGGAGGATCCAAAATATTGTTCAAAATCCACACCTTACCGTAGTATAAATGCACCAGACGTTCACTGCATTTCGGGAAGAGGTCTTGGAAAGACTCCTTGGTGCACCAGAATATTGGTATAGGTAAAACCATTCTTTTCTACTTTTCCTAAAATACACTCCTACTTTGATTGTTTGCTAGGAATCGTCATTTCTTTCTTACATTACACTCTTACTTTGATCATTTGCTAAAAAATCATCATTTCATAGGTATGAATGTTGGAGTACACGACCACTGGAGGAGGCGGGAGGGGGGTGGTGGGGCGGTTTGAATCGATGGTCAAATAAAATCAATCACAAAACCTTAACACTCTTAACCACACAAAACTTAAGATATGTTTTCATGAATGAACACAAGATGTGCAAATTACAACAACACATGTAAGTCTAAAATATTGAATCATACACAAAGCAACACATCATCAAGGAAACATGAGACACCAAATTTATGAGTGGAAAAACCCTAAAAGGGTGAAAAAACCATTCTAAACAATTGTTTTGTTATCTTCAAAGGTGTCATGTCCCCTTCTAGTTGACATCTCTCGGAGCACAGGATTAGCCTATTATGCGACCCTCGTAGGCTGATAGTTTGGATGGAGGGTCTTGATGGAGCTTGGCTCAGCTTCAGTTGGCAGTACTTGATCAGTTGGCTTTCGTTCGGGCTCATTCGGACACTTCTAGCCCGAGTTGCTATTTTTAGCAATTATTCAGCACTCAGCGTGGGACCCCTGCTATTTTTAGCAGTATGGATTGTTAGCGTTCAGAATCACTTCAGTGTTCATCAACTTCAGACGGCTCGTGCATCGGATGAATAATGAGAGAGATATTAATATTTAATTGAATTAATTAAATATTAATTAAATGGAGTTTATAAGATAAAGTTATAATATTTTATTATAACTTAAGTGATTTCAGTAAAGGGGCCACCCATCATCAGAAAGGGGCCATTTGACGATTATATTTTATAATCAAAAATTACAGCTGAGACTATTGAAATATTAATATAATAAAAGTCGAATTCTTTTAATAATCCCTATCTTTTAGGAATTCGCACTTTTGAGAGTATAAGGCAGTTTGCATTGGAAATTGAGCCATTATGTGATATTGAGTTATTGAAAATTGATCAAGTTTGGTCTGAGCACAGAAACTTAGGGTTTCAGTCTCGAATGCATTGGGGAACAAGCCATCTCCAGTGAGAGCGATTCAGAGGGTGTGAGATATCACCTGATTTATTGCCAGATAAGAGATTTCTTCATCCAGAAGAAATTACAGAGCTTCAAAGTTATTTAATCTTCAGGGTTATTGACTTACCATTCATTCAGAGGGTTTACAGAGAGTAGGCGCATATTATATTGGATTCTGGACATCACTTTGCAAGAGGCCGTACCATTGTACTTGCTGTTGTACCTGGTCGTGCCTTGCTGCAGGCCGTACTTCCTTCAGTTGAGCCGTACTTTTGCCTTGAGGAGAAACGCCTTTCATTCAAGCCATCTATCATCTTTACTGGAGGCGCCTAAGCATTGGTGTCATATCCGGAGCACCAGACGGAGGGAGAAGCATTTAATCAACTCAGCCGTACCATTGCAAGATCAGTTCTTACTGCAAAAAAAACTAGGTTTTTATTAAATAATGCTGTTTTCACTATTGCATGTTGTAAGATCTTTATTGTAAGACTTTCAGAAGATCAATAAATGAAACGCCATCCTTAGATCTTGTCTTTTCTATCCATAAAAGCAGTAAAGCAATTTTATTGAATTTATTATCATTTTTCTATCAAAATCGCATTTCTTTATTTCATGCCAAAAAACTCAAAAACAATCAAAAAACCAAAAACCTTCAAAAAATCAGAAAAAAGTTCAGATCCGGGAAACAGAGGGAAACTAGGGTTTCTACAAAAGGGCACCAACACTGATTATATTTAGTGAGCACCAACCCACTGAGAGCACCAACTCTCCTTCGAAGCACCAACCTCGAAAACACCGAAGCACCAACCCCGAAAACACCGAAGCACCAACTCCAATGGTTGAAGCACCAACTCTAGACTTTGAATGCAAGAAAAAATATATTACATAGGGTTTCTCTGTTTCACTTCAAACCAATGCTTTACCAAAGTCTCAACACAGATTGACAAGATCTTTTTACATCAATCTTACATACAACCAACTCTCACACAGCTGCCATGTCTTCAACACTAACAAATCCTGCTTTATCTTGTATTTGAGATAAGTAAACTACTCAAATCATCTTTGACATCTTATTCCTTCAAAAACCCGCTACCTCTGTCAAATTCACTTTGCAAATCTGTTACAACATACCTGAATCTTCTGATCAGCATAATACAATGATTCATTCTGCACTCATTACTCTCTGTTCCTAAAGAATACACTGCACCAAATACACAAGGCAATGTCAGACATTTTTATGATCATTCCTCCCATGTTCACTATTCAGTTGCCACTCCATTCTCTGTACAATTTGCAAGTTTTTATCAGCAACTTAGGTTCTTTACAATAAACACAATACAAATTGTCCTTTTTATCACAATTCATCTGTTCATTCTGCCATTTCTCTATATACAAAAACCAAAAGACTCTTCATTCACATACTCCAGAACGTATGTATCTTCAAAAAAGGAAACATCAATCCATCTTCCTAGAAAGTAGTCTTCTTAGACTGTACAAGTAGATGATACATAGTGACCTTCAAATAAACATTACCCCTTGATTGACAACATCCTTTCAATTCACATATAGATGGTTTAATGAATAATATTGACACATCCATGTCCACTGGTTTGGACAATCATGACACTAGGCAGCATTTAAACTTCAATAACATAAACTTCTGCATATTCATATCAAAAGCAAGGTTCTGCATATTCATATCAGAAATATGATTCAGTTTCTTTGTTTCTCATACCCCCAGTGTGTACATCCTTACAAAAAGAAACATCAACACCATAATCTGTTCATGAAAGCTCATTGTTTTCTGCCTTTTTCTCAAACCAATTCAATCTGCTTGTTGATTTCCAATAAGACACTTACATCCATTATCCAAAGCAAGGAAAAATCAACATGCCTCACCATTTCTATAAAGATATCCTATAAACCTTTTTTTAACAATTAGAAACCCTTCTATCTTTCAGTAAATTTTGGCGCCAATCTCCAAAACAAACCTTATCTTTTCATCTTCTCACAAAAGCAAAGCAGAAGCTAGAAAACAATTCAACTCCCGTCAAAGTATATGCGTTCTGATATAACCATTTTGGAATTTGAATATAGACCTTTGATTTTTTTCCTTGCTACCAAGTTGAACTTCAAATCTCGACCTTTGATATCACTTTGAAATTGTGAACAAGGTTGTTAACAAGCTCGATCGGTTAGCCTAAGAGAATGGGTCGGTTAATGAATGATGTTCAACCCTTAACAAAGTTCTTTAAGTAACCTTTAACCTTTTACCACCGGTCAATGAACAAATAAAACAAAAAGCAACTTCATTAATATCTTTGCACAAAAAACTCATATTTAGGGTTTTAGAAACAAAGATTTCCAATAATAAAAGAACCCTAACCAAAAAAAAACCTCTGATGTATTTACATTCTAACCCCTGATAATCACCATATACTACTGATGCAAAATACTGTATCACTGAAATTTTCCATCAATGAGCTTTGATGCTATTAGAGTTTTGAACCTTTGGCTACTTGAGCATCAACAACATGAAATAAATGAGCAAGCTCAGATTATCATCAATAACAAACATGACTCCTGAAATTGAATGAACAAACTGAACAAACAAGCTCCTAGCCCTATCACTTCAAGCATCAACAAAATCTTTGCAAATATCATGATGATTCTGGTACTAATCCTTCTCTCAAGCTTTGTAATCATTTTGCTAGTCATACAGACAAATTTATATTAGCCACTCAATGCTCATTATACTTACAATATTAATCACCTTTGGTCATGTCAAAGCATGACAAGTCCTTGTATCTTATATCTCTTGTAAACAAACACTTCTGCAAGCACCAAACACTTGAATCAAGACCATTTTGACATCAATGACAAATCAAACCACAACAATGAATGGCAGCACAGAGGATCTGCACACATCCATGGTTTCCTATGGCTCGAACAAGTGCCAAACATTAGTAAATTAGAATGGAATAACGTTCAATCTGTACAAAGTGCACTTGATTACATAGATAGATATGTCTCTACTTAGGACCCACATAGCCTCCAATTGAAAAACCAAACATTTCACTGCTTTATTGTTGATGATCCTTGTTTGTTGGATACAACAAGGATCACGTCAGCCAACCCTTCAATTGACTATTGTGAACTGGTCAATCGTGTTGAACACCACACAAAATGTACTTTGCTAACATGCCTTAGGAGAAAAGTCTACAATCTGTCACTATAAAGCACCATGGTCCATACAAGATAAGTCAAGTCTTTCAAATGACGAGACTAACCGACCAAAGCACACACCAACTCGCAATGATGACCGCTTGAACCTTCACAACCCATCTATCCTCTCTATCTAGAGGGCTAATGTAGATTGCCAACCTGTACTCTCAATTGATGTTGTTTTGACATATATTGCAAAATATGTAGCAAAAGCTGAGCACAAATCCGAAACATATCATGCCATGTTATCTCGCATTTCAACCACCTTTAAAATCAGAAATTCCTGCCCCAAATGCATTTAGAAAAACGCTTATTGATAGCCTTGTGGATCGTGATATTAGTGCTCAAGAGAATTGCCACCTTTTATTGCTATTACCCCTCTCCATATCTAGTAGGGAATTTGTTTCTTTAAATGTTAATCACCACAAATTTCATCCTGTATCAATCTCGCCCACGTTGGTTACCACATCACCTTCCTACATTGATGCCTACATGGCCCGACCCATACAGCTAGAGGCAATGCCTCTCATTGAAGTGACCCAAAAATGGACCTTCAAAGCGTCTCGCAAAAAAGAACAATGGAAGCAACACCCCCAAAATGCAATTGTTTGCGTCTCACCTCAGTTCACAAGCATACCTCCAAGAGACAAAATCTTTCATGAATTTTGTTGGAGTGAACTCATTCTATACCACCCACTTCGCAACATTAACATTGCATTTGGCTCCTTCGAACATCAAATTATAGCACAATGGGAAAGGTTCTCTTCTACATACAGGCCATGGCATGTACACCGCACACCAACAAGGCCAACTAAAACGTCAGATGCTAGCAATAGCTCCAGCATTGACCTTGTGCTACAAGGAAACAACCCTAAAGAGTGGCAAGTTCTCTCAAGTTTACACCCAAACCTTCCTTTACAAATTGATGCACTAGACATGCTTGGTCGACATGACATTGACTTGCACCATGAATGGCAAGATACCAACTTCAACCCACTATAAAAGAATTTTTCTACTACTTTCATAGACTTCAATCGCCCAACCTTTCAAGTACACGATGTTCTCAATGAACACACCCATACTACTTTCTCTACTTAGCAACAGAAAGCATTTGATATCATTTTGTCTCATCTAAGAACTCATCCATTGCAACCACCGCTCAAGCTAATTGTTCAAGGAATTGCAGGATCTGGAAAGTCACACCTCATAAAAAAAATAGGTATGCACTCATGAGTTCAGCTCCAACTCACTAGTCACCATTACTACTTCTTGCACCAACAGGTGTTGCTGCATTCAACATTCAAGCATCGACAATTCATTTCACCCTTCTCATTCCAATAAAAGAAATGGCCCCCCTACAAGGACAAACACTTGCAACCTTCCAAGAAAGCATGCACTTTATTCGGTACATTTTGATAGACGAGATGAGCTTCATAGGTCCAAAGTTGCTACAACAGATTGACATCATGCGGCTACAGGAAGCATTCCCCATCCACAACAACCTGCCTTTTAGAGGGCGGTCAATAATTCTCTTTGGTGACTTGGGCCAACTACCGCCAATTAAAGATATCCCCATGTATGTGTCAACTTCCTATGGTGGAACAATATGGCGTGTAGCTTCACAATAGTGATAACTTTGACCAGAATATTTCGACAAGTTGGTCATGCGCTTTCCCAAATTGCTTTTCATGCACTTCTCTCAAATCTATGAAATGCAGAGCCTACACAAGAAGACTGGCATGTTCTAATGTCACATTCAAGTTCCTCGCTCAACTCTATAGAAAACTCTTTTTTCTTGTTTGCCATACATCTATTTGCAATTGGTGTTACTACATAACAAATGTATGTTGCTATCTTTGACAACGCCTGTTGCCCTTTCCATTGCAGAGCAACTTAGGGGGGTCAACATACTCAAATCTGGATGAAGAACAACTTCAAGCTCAGATTTTTTTATCTATTGGCCAAGAGGTCATGTTATGTTCAAATTTATGGGTCGAAGCAAGGCTCGTGAATGGTGCACTTGGTCAAGTAAAAGCAATTGTATACAATGACGATGAAAAACCTCAGGTCAACTTCCCTTGTTTGTTGTTGTTCATTTCAAACATTACATTGGACCAGCATGGGACCATAACAATCCAAACAATGTTCCAATAACCCCAGTAAGTTGTGGGCTTCATCGTCAAATTCCACTTAAAATGGCATGGGCCTTGTTAATACACAAGTCACAAGGCCTAACACTTCCAAGGGACACAATCAACATTGGCAACATAGACCGGCAAGGGCTAACATTCACAGCTATTTCACGAGTTCTTGATCTACAAAGTCTTCACATACACCCATCCTTCACATTCCAAAGATATGCACACATGCAACAAAGCCCATATGTCACTCGCCAGAAAAACAAAGAGAATCGTTTGAAAGCAATGTCAAATTCAAACTCTTCAGACACTTAAAGTACATTTGAACTACTATACGTATGTCACTTTCTTATTGACTTCACTACCAATATTTATATAGTTTATTTGTTGTATATTATATCTCTTTTTCCTTTACTACAGGCTCCACTCATGGCTCACTTGCACTATGTTCTGTTGGCGTGGTTTTCACGACCGCGCCAACACAGAATAAAGTTTCCCAACGGATACCCTATCCTCTCTTGAACAAAGTTTCCTACATGCTAAGATTGCGAGATAGATCATACATTTAACTCCAAGGTTCCTTAAGTGCGAATAGTCCCAATTGGCTTGATGTGATTTTGTTGGTATTTCAAGGGGACTTACACAATTGTTCGACAGTTAACAGCAGACAGCGGACTAAGGGCTTTCGTGAAATTCAAATGATTTGGCAAGTGAGCACAAGTTTCCTGATCCTAACCAGAAATGAACTGAAATTAAATGAGTGTAGGGCCTAAGAAGTTTATGTTCTACTCTAAGGCGTGGGACATGGCGATCAATTCTTACGGACTTCAATCAAGCCTTGCTTTGCCTCGCTTCGGACAGCTTCCACAAAACCGGTGCAATCTTCAGGGGAGTAGCGAAAGGTGTTCAAATTATAACTCAACATGCAAGCACCATCAATACGATGCATACGAACACATGAGTCATAATCGAAGTTAAGTTTGAAAAGTAATCCAATTGACCACGCAGGGCGAACCCACTGTCAGCGAGCCCGCTAGTGGTATGGATGAGCGAAGTCTTGTTCAAATCGAGCACCACATTCCACAATTACTAAGTACTTGCATGAAATCTACTTTACTTTAAATTACTTCAAGATGCTACGTGAATTGGAAGGACGAAGAAGCCTCAACAACTACTCATAACAAAGAAGAAATCACCATCAATGAAAATTCTTTTATTATGAAAGCATTCATGACAACTTCTTACAAAGTATTCAAAGGGAAGACTTTCCTTCCTTTTCAATCTAAACTACTCTACTTTCTACTCTATCAATTTCTCTCTACTCCTCCTCTGCTATCCTAACTCTGATCTAATTCTAATTCTAATGAGATACAAATGAGGGGGACTCCCCCTTTTATAGTTGGCCAAGTCCAACGGGCTCAGTTACAATTTGGATGGCCCAGATTGTGCCACCTCAGCCCTAAACAAGATTCACCCTAAAAACCGCCACAAAGAGGAGTGGGGTAATAAATGAGCCATTAATGGCCAACATCTTCTAGAAGATTCCAGCCTTGAAACGCATTCACACTGCTCTTGATCTTCTTCTTGACATTGTTCTTCAACTTCTTCTTTGTCACTTGAGTTATACTAAGTCTCAACACTTAGCCATTTTCGCAACTTTTCTTCCTTCGAGGTTGAAATGTCATCTTGGATTATTTTCTTCATCACTTAAGTCATCACCGCTTGGTCTCGACGTTTCTCCTGCAAAACAAGCAAGGAGAAGAGCATTAGAACACTTCATAATATAAATTCAACTTACCAGAATTCTCACGCTCTAACTTCCAAGCGTTCATCGCCTTCACTAGCCAACTTCATCCTCAAATTCTCCATGCCTTAGTCAAATTTCCAACCCACTCAAGGGCGTATTAAGAGATGTACTTTAAGATCATCTTTTGAAGGTGTTAACTTCAACTGCATCTTCTTCAAGAAATTTATTCCACTAGCTGAAGCTCTGACAACTTTGATTTTATTCATCACTGGCTCAGGAAGATTATCTTCACGAAGAATTTGAGCAAATTCACCTAGGCAGTTCCTTTCAAATTCATCGTCTGGAGTATTTTACCTTGAAAACACATTTTCTTCACTTTGCCTTAGAAATTTTTTAAATTTTCCCTTAGGAAAACTCATCAATTCGAGCACCAATTAAATTCTTCATCAAAGGCATTGGCGAAGTGCAGAAGATGTAGAAATCCATTTCTCATCGAAGATCTTCAGTACCCAGAAGAAAATTTTCTCCAGAATTTGTCGAATCCATGGGTACACAACGAACGGGTTCATTTAAATTTTAAAATTTTGAGCTTTAGAAAAATATCTCCTTATGAAATTTAATCCATTTCTTCACATCTTTGAGTGCCCTGCTGTTCTAACTTGAGAAATTTTAATTCGTCCTACAATGCCAACATCTTCTGACTCCGTCACTGGCAAACTCACTCGTGCTTCAAGAAAATTTCACCACCTTTATGTCTAGACGTATTTTCTAAAAGGAAGAAAATATTTTGCCTTAGAAAAATTTTGAATCACTTTGAAAATTTTGCCTTAGGAAATTTTATTCAACTTCATTCATTTTCCTGTGGTGAGAAAAATTCTATCAACTTCACTTAGAAAAATTTCCCTGAAAGCACATCATATTTGAATTCCAACGCCTAGCATGTTTTATTTTTCATCACCCTATGTATTTGACACTTCATGAGGAATATTCAACTTCATTCATTTTACATACCTCTTGGCGCATATCACACTTGAAGGGGAAAAATTCAACTCCACCACCCTACACATTTCCTAGCGGATATTATACTTTATGAGAGGTATTAACCACGCCTAGCATACTTCACCTTACTTATCAACCACGCTTCACCCCATATTCACTTTAACATGGCGCATATGTCAAGAAGGAGAAATAACTTTTACCACGCCTAGCATTCTTTCTTCTAGCTTGTAGTGGGCGCATTTTCCATGATGTGAAGGATGACCCTTGAGCTCCTTTTCTTTTGTCCTCACATGGCCTTACTTGGGCGAATTTGAGCATAGGGGGTGGATGAGATTCTTTGACTCCTTTGAATCTTTGACTCTCTTTTAAGATATGCGCATTTGATGCCTCTAGGAGGATAAGACTTATACTTAGAAAAATATTTTGCATGTCATGTCTTGAGGGCGCATTTAGCTATGTGTGAAGGATGAAACTTTGTTGACCTTTTGACCTTGGGCGCATTCTAGCATGTGTGAAGGATGAAACTTTGTTGACCTTTTGACCTTGGGCGCATTCTAGCATGTGTGGAGGATGGGCGCAAATGAAGGGTGGAGGTGGATATCTTTTGCCTTAGAAATTTTTTTATTCTCCTCAAGTCATCTTGCATGTGAGGGCGCATTTTGCCTAGGCTAGAGGATGAACTTGATCCTTAGAGAATTTTCATGCTTGGCTTGAGGGCGCATATGGAGGTAGCTGCAGGATGAGATCAACACTAAGAAAATTTTTGAGATCATCCACTTGAGGAGGGCGCAAATGGAGGGTGGTGGAGGATGAAACTCCATACTTAAACGTTTTTCCTGACTTCTAGCTGAAGATGGGCGCATTTTCATGGTGGTGGAGGATGAATTCAACACTTAGCCATTTTTTCTTCGTCTTCGCCAGTTCCCCCATGCCTTACTATAAATAGTAAGTCCTTTGATTTTCATATCTCAAAAGCTCGGATTGATTTGAAATTTTGAGCACTGCATCTTCATGACCTTGTTAGCCTGTTGACACTGCTATTCTAAGTTGGCCTGCTAAAAATAGCATGTTTCTGAAGGTAGTTTGCTATTTATAGTAACTGCTTGTTTCTGATACCTCCACAACTCCGTTTGATTTGAAATTCGAATGATGCGCTCCTCACCACGTGACTTGCCTGCTGACATCGGCGCCTGCTGCTAACTTTCTATTTTTAGCCCGTTTCTAAAATGACTTACTATAAATAGTAAGTACTCCGTTTGCCCTTAAATTTTACTAGCAGATAGCTTGGAAAATGCTGATCGTGGTGGTATACACCGGTTTTCGAAAATTCTGACTTTTTACCCCTCTTTTTGGGTCCCGAAGGTGGAAACCCTAATTTGTCCTGCATGCATATCAAATGACCTCCATTTGTCCTCGTTTTTGTTGCACTGCGATCAGTTTGTGATTCTGAAGTGCTGGGAGGCAGCTACCGGAATGTATTTGCTAAAAATAGCAAGTTGCTGAAGGAGTGATTATCTCGTTTTGCATGTCATATCATCGCGAAGCTCTCGAAAAACCCACAAGGAATATGCAGACATGCAAAGAAAATCCTAACATGCAAACCCTAAAAATAGCCTCTGAAGGTTGAACTTTGGAAGTCGTTATTTCATTTTGCATGTTATACTGTCGTGAAAGTCTCAGAAAACCCAGAAGGAATCCTCAAACATGCATTGAAAAACTCTGCATATAAGCCCCGAAATTTGCTCCGGAAGCCGAACTGCTAAAAATAGTAAGTTGTCCATTTCAGCTCAAATTTTGCACACGAGCAGCTCGATGTGCTCCGGATGTGGTGTGACTGTTGAAACTTCAAGAATGTTGACGGAATGCCCTGAACTGCATACTTACTAAAAAATAGTAAGTACCCGAAATTTGATGAAATTTCAGTGGAAACTTGTTGGAAGCACACTGACATCAATGTTAGTCTCAATTTTCAATTAATTCACCTTGCTTGACCACAAACTGGTTTGGAAAGTTGAAAACCCTAATTTTACCGACTTGACCAAATTTCACAATTAAGCTCACAGGCAGGAACGATCCCCGGAAGGCAGTTAGCATAAAAGAGAGAGAGAGAGAGAGAGAGAGAGAGAGAGAGAGAGAGAGAGAGAGAGAGAAAACCAAAGCCAAAAGACCAGAATGAAGCAAAAATTAGGGATCCCCATTTTGAATGGGGCGATGTGTGAAAAGGTCACAACATGTTCTCATTGTCTAACACCTACAAACTACTCTACCAAAGGTTACTAATAATTTGTAATGAATTTCAACTTCAACATTGTGCTTTATATTAGTTGTTTTTCAAATACTAAATAGATCTTTTGTTTATTACAGATACATTTGAGTTCAATGTGATCATGTGACAATATTGCACAAAATATAAAATATATCTATACTATTGTATTCAATTGCATACATTCTTGTAATGGCAATTAAGCATTCCATAAAAACACTAGATTTTCATCATTGTATATATCCTTATTCTACATCTTTATATCACATAATTTGAAGTTCCCTTTTTTTGTATACTATTTCCATTTAAGTTTTTCCATGTGTTGTTTTAATGTCACATCCCTTACATTGAGACTATATGTTGGTTACGTATTTCAAATGCAATATTAGTTGCAAATAATTGCTTTCATGTGATTATGACATTGGGAATGAATAGTTGTTCTTTTATCGTAACTGTAATGTTAACGGATTTCTTATCTTGCCAGTGAATTTATTGTTCATGATAAGTTGAATGAGATTAAGTTTAAATGCATATTATTAAGCCGTTGAAAACGATCTAATCCATAATCCTTGTCAGTGGATGCAGGATTGCCGATGCCGCAAGGAAAAGGGAAATATCATCAGGGAGAGGGCGTGGTTAACAATGGATCAATTTTATCATCAATCTAGAGTCGGTGTAAGACAGTTGTGTCGACCTCATAACCTTGGCCATAAGTAAATTAAAATAGTTATTGATTAAGAAAGTCAATTAGAATATAAATCAACAATCACCTTTAAAGGAGATTTCAAATGGTGATTAGTTAGTAAATTAAAATAATAGATATAAATCAAAATATTTATAAATAATATACTTTTGTTGGTTGAGCGAACCAATTCTTAGTATATTTATATACAATTGCAATAGTTATAAAATAAATAATTAAACAAGGTAGCTATAATTCTATTCGGTCAATCTTGATATAAAACTAAAGTGGGGATTAAAAATAAATCTAAAGTTAAAAATTAAAGGAATGTGTGTTTAAGCTGAAGGTGGTTTTGAAGGTGGAAGTCTTCTGCCATCTTTCCATAGTGAAGTGCCAACCAAGATGGAAGACAAAGGGACGCAGGGGCTTTTGTAATATTGGAACGGAGGTTTCAAGAGGCAAGGATATTAATTTGGAGGTTCTTCATCGTCAAGGGGGATCCACTTCTCGAACTTGGAATCGGTTCCTTGCATCCACCTTCGATCTCTTCTGAGGAAAATCGTAGTTGAGTCTTCCGCACCTATCAAAGGAGAATCCAATGCTCGGAAAGCATTCACTTTCACCGCTTCAAAAGCTCTGTACTCATTCCATTCTGTCGTCCTTTCTCCATTCATGCTGGCAACTTCATCAGTTTGATCCTTGATGGTTCCTTGTTCAAGCTGCACACAGTAGAATCTGATAAATGGTTCACAATAATTTCACGGGAGGAATTCGTGGTGCTTCGGTTTTGCCGGTGGAAGGAGCTCTCTGTTCGGGGAGTCTTGTTTTGAGGATATTACATTTTTTGAGGGCTAATCATTCAGTTCTTTCATCGCATAATACCTTCTCCTGAATCAATTTCGTTCGGAAGTCTGAAACAATCCTTTCCATTCATTCGGAGGTAACCCAAGTTTTCTCTGTGCTTCGTCTTTGCCCTAACTATTGGCGAATTCTCAAGACAAAATAATAGAAGTTCAATCCGCCCCTGTTCTTGTTCACGGCTGGGAGTATTGGCGTGTTTGGAAGTCGGGGTAGATGTGAAAAGAGATAATCTCTCCAGTCTCGAACTCTCCACTCACAAACAAGCGAGTAACAAATATCTCATCAAATGAATGATATCAATATTTAATTCTCAGTCGAATTGTCAGGTAAGTATTGTGATCCATTTTCTGATATCCATTATGGTAGAACTACTTTCAATTTAGTACTGGCTCTATTATATTCTGAAACCCGAGCCAGGGCTCTATCGCTTCCTTTACTTATAAATGTTCTTAGTCTTTTGAGTGGAGTGATTTCCAATATCTTTTCTTAATATCTGTAGCTTATGCAATCTTCATAGATTTCAAATCTGAGCAAAACATGTCATTACTATTGACTATGGAAGAGTTAAATCAAACTGAGAATAACTAGCACAGAGAATAGTTAAAGTGTTTATCCTTGTTGAAAGAAGATTTATGCTTATGTATTCTTGTGGGAGATTCTGGCCGAACCCTTCTAGCCTCCTCATCTTTGTTCTCAATTTATCTGAGATAAGATTCTATATTCTTTCTTCTTAACACTGAACTTGGTCCTTAGTAGAATTTTCAACAAGATCATTCCTGTCAGAACTATAAGGCCATATGCTGAATTAAATCTGTATCTGGGTTCTGTTGAATCATTTGGTAATTTTTCCAAAGATCTTAATAGGTATAGATAAGCCAAATTCCTTTTCCCTGAATTAGAAGCTGAACATGTGCATACCTTTGTTCAATTGAGACTGCTTGGGAATATTTATAATGAGTCTTGAAATTCCCATTGTTGTATCAATCACTCTTTTCTCTTGCATAAACTTTAGGGTTTAGACATAACCCTGAACTAGAGGAAAAATTAATCAAACCTGTCAATGTGAATTAGACCTTGTACTGTGAATAATTTGAGCAGAGAATAGTCAAGGTGATCTTCCGTGTTATGAGAAAGATTATGCTTAAGCTCTGAGCAAGATGAATTTTGGAAATATGAATTAATATAAATGAAGGAATAAGACTCCTTAATCTCTCCTCATTAACTTGAGAGTATCAGTTTATTATTACTTAGAAGGGTTAAGTTAAGAGTTGAGTATATCTCTGTGTATGAACAACAAGGAATCAACTTACCTTTAAATATGATGAAAGGTTTTTGGGGACCATGTTAGAATAATATAAATCTTGAAACAAGATATAATTTCAAACCAAGTTCCGGTAATATTAATCCTATGGTTAAGATATAACCTCGAACTAAAAGGATTTGATAAACAAACTTGTTAATGTAAAATTAGACTTTAATCTAAGTATATCATGTCGAGCAAAGGTGAGAGTGCTGACGGCACAGGAGTGCCAGAGATGTCGGCACAGTAGTGCCAGAGACATCAGCACAAGAGTGCTAGTAATATTAAAATCCTTAGCCAAGGTACGATGCTAGATTTAACATCTGTCAGCTATCAAGTACTGAATATACCATTGATCAGAGAGGCCTTTCTAGTTGGGAGGTACCCTTAGTTAGGTCGATCAAGAGGTATAGGTCCTTGACACCACGCTCAGAGACATGATGATAATTGATCCATGTTGATTACCCTCGTGAAGGGCGGGTTCTTCAGTTGAAGAAACTCGGGAGACCAATAGGTCTTGGTTGGGCGTTAAAGCCCCTGATGATAATTCTCTTTCCCTCGATAAAGATTTCCAAGTATGAGAGTATGGAGATGATGTCAAATGTATTTCTTCCTCTCACGTAAATCCAGGTACATGCAATGGTAATTGAATTTCTATTTCATCTATGCCATGAATGCTATTCTTTATGTTAATGAACATTGTAAGATTCTCAGATACTTAGTGAGAGTTACTTGAATTTATTCAGCTGTTAAATTGTTTCATAGCTGTAGTAATTATTCGTTATCTTCTGGAAGCAAAGAAAAGTAATTATTATTCTTCTGCAATTTCCTGTTAGATGTTTATAGTTAATAGTTTCTTTTCTGCTGAAAATGAAATTAAAAGTTAGTTGATGAAATGTATAATGTAACAACATCTGAATTGAATTCTCTTTTCCGTCTAGCTGCAAATGAAACCCTAGTTTGGCAGTTATTTAGTTATTGATCTGCCATGAACAGTTGGCGGAAAACTGTTGAACGATTCATGTGAGCTGAAACTAAAAATTAAAAAGATAATTGCATGTTTGAGTTAGTTGGATCAATCTGGAAACCCTAGTTTCGAAAACAAGTTAGTTGCAGTTCAGTTGAAAGTTAGTTGTCAGTTGAAAATTTTAAACTATAGTCTGGGAAGGTTGTTACATTTAATAAGTTACATACACATTGTTCCATTTCAACCAATATGTCTACACAAATCAAATAAGGCAAATAATCGTTTGCATTTTATTTATTTCATGTGTTTGTCTTTTTAGATTATATAAACTTTTTTCTATTTCAACCAATATGTCTACATAAATTCAAATACAGCCATACAATTATTCGGCGTACCCCATTGATTCATACCAAGATCATTTGCATGCATAAAAATAGGGTTTTGTAATGTTTCTGACCATGCTTATTTAGTCCAACTATACTGAGTTTTGGTTGTCTAAAGATATTTCTTGTATCTCTTGTCTAGTTGTAGCTTTCTAACAATCGTAAAGAACCATCTCCTTAACAAATGATTCTATTATTTGAAGTTTCAACTATGCAATAGATTAAAAGATTGGAGAAGAAATAGATCACATACATTCATTTAATAAATTAATTCTTTTCAAATATTCATTGCACTAATAAATAACATGTCAAAACAAGTTTTGAGAATACTTGGCTTAGAATTTGGCTACAAAGGGGCTTTCATTGAATGCGCATTACTATACATCAGTGAGGAGTTTTGAAGTCACTGATATCTAACCAAGCTTACCATGATTGATCTCAACATCCTCTATGCATATACCAAATAATGAGGAAAAGCCCTGCATCCAGTGGAATATGAATTTTGGAAGAGGGTATCTGAGGTAAAGCGTAAACAACAACTGGTAGAGAAAGGACCGAGGAAAATATTAAAGGAATGCTCGCAACTTTATCTTAGAAATTACATTGTTTAAACACAAAACAAACGCTGGAAGACCAAGAAAATCTATATAAACTTTATTTGAGATTGTTGAGCAAATTTTGTCCATCAATGGTTGAAAAGCCTTGACAGCCCTTGCAATACGGTTCAACGAATCTCAGCCGTTCATTTTCCACCATTTTTTCGACTATTTTTTGTCGCTTTTTACTACTTTCCCCGCCACTTATTACTCTTTCCCCGCCACTATTGGTTTTCTCCTCCAAACTCGTCCTCATTGGTATTGACCTTTCATTCCTCCAATTTGGCAAAAGCTACAGCCTAAAAGGATGGTTTTGGCGAGGGTTTTAGAGTATGTTTATTAAAATGAAAATTATGGCCAAGATCCTAATAATGAGCACATTTAGGTTTTAACATTATGGCATCTTTATCCTACGTAGTTAAGTATATATTAGCATAAGTAATATATAATGTAAATTTTATATAATTAAAAAAAAATTATAAATATATAATTATATTATTTATTATTATATATTATATTCTCTAACAAAACTATTAAATATATATATATAACATTTTTATAATTACTAATTAATAATTTTTATATTCTTATTTAATACAACATATATTTATATTTTATATTTTATATAATACAGATTAAATTATATACAATATATATAATACTATATATAACATTTTTATAATTACTAATTAATAATTATTATATTCTTATTTAATACAAAATATAATTAATATATTATATATTTTATATAATACAAATTAAATTATATACAATATAATTATATTTATAAATATCTATAATAATATATATAGGTTATATTATTATTATATATTATATTCAAGAATACAAAATATTAAATATAAGTATGAAATTATTATAATTTCAAAATATAATAATTTTTCACTGTCTATGATTTGTTTCTTTTCCAATCTTTTAATATTGCAATACTATACATCACTGAGAAGTTTTGAAGCCACAGCAACTGGTATGAGAAAGGGCCGAGGAAAATATGAAAGGAATGCTCACAACTTTATCTTAGAAATTACATTGTTTAAACTCAAAACAAAGGCTAGAAGACCAAGAAACTCTATATTTAAGATTTTTTTTTAAGACAGAGAACATACAACCAAAATCATCTCAGAATAAATGAAATAGGAACAGAGATATGAGAAACAAGTAATAGAAAATAAACTATACAAGCCAGCGAAAGTAGATTGATCAAACAAAATAAATCATGTATGCAGTAAAGTAGTAAACATGTGCAGTAACTATCATATCGTGATTTCTTCTTCAATGCCCTACAAATTGCTATTTGTTCTTCTGCAATCCTCCTCTCTAACAAACTCTATGCAACAGGTTATTCTTCGTAAATGTAGCAAACTGCCAATATTTTTATTCTTACAGTTAAAGTCTATTTGTAGAAAATATGAGGCAGTGGAAAATGGTTAAACAATGATATTCGCAGGCAATGAAATATTCCATAAATGCAATTGCCAGGTGAACGAACGGATTGCTAACACTAATGGTGCATTAATTCGGTAAAAATACCGCCGTTCGACCGCTTGTAGAAGTTGGCTATGAAAATGGGAGTAAATTTGGCTTTAAACAGCTTGAAAACATCCTATACATACTGTAGCGTAAATGCAGTTATGGTGCATTACTCAAAAAACAGCGTTGGCATTTGCAAGTTGTATATCCAATGTAAATGCATTTGTACTAATTACCCGAAACTAACATTGGCATTTGAACTCTAGTTGCAGTGTTGGCTCACAACTTGCAAATGTCGGCGTACATTGGCTGCAAACTAGGACGATCAAATCACACATTGAATCGGGGAAGACCACATGAAACAAATGTAGGGGTGCAATCACTTACATCATCTTGCAAGGGCTCATAGAAAGACTTGACCGTTGATTATAAATTTTAGCTCGACCTCTTTCAAATTGGTTGCAGAAGATGATCAACAACAACAATCATTTCAATCATAGGCCAAGTCGTGTAGAGAGAGGTCAACCGTCGATTTTAAAAGTTAGGTTGCTCTCTTTCAAATTGGATACACCTTATTTGAGCTTCACGAGCTCATTTTTTCCCTGAACGTGCTAGTGGAAAAACAATGATACGCCTTGCAAGACGGTTGAACTCTTATCAGCCTTCGATTATTTTTGCCATGGAAGTTTATATGTGTACGAACAAGCCTGAGAAGATGACATGTCTTGTTGAACACGCTAGTAGCACACTTCTTTCTCAAATATTTTGTACCTTTTTTTAATATTTTTTTGTTGCAGCTGTATTCCATGGCTTAGAGTAGCGATCAGGTCATTAGATATTTACAATTCACTCTAATCTGCAATCCGTCCTCCACTTCTAAGCCGGTAAGATTAAAAATAACCACCGTATTATAGAATAGAAGAATGAGAGGGAGCATTCACTTAGTTTTACCATCACAAAAGTCACTTGGAGATTCATGTAAACACTCGGAGATCTTTGAAAAAGAAGATAAACTGTAACAGGACTAGAATTAAACTTATCGCTACTCGATAAGTTCTTCAATTAAATCATGTTTCCTTTGTTCTTTGTTTTTATTCTTTCTGGTTCATATTAAACTTTGAAAACCCTAGGTTTATATGGTTTTTTAAATACTTTCTTTAAAATTTGCAAACCCTAGATTCATATAGTATTGTGCATCAGGGTCTGAAGCTGTATAGAAATGGCGGAAGCTGCAAATGGGGGCTTAAAACCCTCAAAATCTTTTGGCGGTGGCTACGAAATAAGCACAAAAAGCTTTACTAAACAATTGAAAATTTTGTACGGCCATTGGAAAGAGCAAGGCAGAGCTTCTGGGGCACCTGTGAGGCGATAACGGTTTCTGCCATCTAAAGATTTGCATTGTTTGAAGCCATCGGCATTGAATATATGACTTTTAGGGTATGAGTTTCTTAGGACCGTAATGTTGTTCATGGGAAACCAGATACAATTTCTTTAGTATGAAAATGACTATGATGTGTAAACCAAAAAAATACTAAAATATGACAGAAGAAAGTTTTGATGCTAGCATCAAAATTTTTTAACTCCTAACTATGTTTAGCGACCAAAGTTTGCAGAGATCTAATCAATACACGAACTAATAATTTGAAGTTATTATTTCACAAAACCAAATTTAAATTTCTACCTGCTATCTTACCCACTCCAGATATAGAACCTTTAAATATTCAATTAACTTTTATAAATTCTCTAGATAACGATGCTCTTGAATTTTAGAATAAGCCTAATGATAATATGATATTTGCTAGCATTAAGACTCCGTGAAATAATTGTGATGTATGTTTCTGGTGTCTTCTACAATTCTGTTGGTCATATAAGGTTGTTATATTGTGTTTGGTGAGCAATGTCATGTAGGTCAGAATGTGTCAACAGTATCTAAAATCTGTTTGTACTGTTTAAAAAGTTGGTAATCAGAAAGTGCAATCACCATAGAAGAACGAAGAGGTAAACATATAATAAATGGGAATGTTTAGATATTCTATAGCTACCAGTTATGATAATGCTAGCTGTTGGCGTAACAACTAGCACCTCTGGAGTAAGAGTTGATACAGACAGCTATGTACACTACGCAATGAGTGCTCTTCAAATTAGGAGGGGAAGCTCCCTCGTTGTGCTGGAATGCATGGAAAAGAAAAGTAATCTAAGTCCTATCTTTTTGTTCTCAACTGGAAGAGGCACAAGGTTAAGAAAACCAAGAAGCGTTGCAGCTAAGGATTTTCTGGTTTCAGATCGTAACTACAACTAAGCTAACTACTTTAAATCTATCCAGTTTCCTCAAGAAAACAGAGCATGAGGAAATGGAGCAGGGATGATTATCGATGATAAACGAGTATAGATTCTCAACTTGAAGGCAAGGTGGCGCATCTATCAGCTCAATCTAGACAAGTTTATTGGTAACAACATCACACGATAAACTGAATACGGATTCTCTGCTTGAAGGCAAGGTGGCGCATCTATCATCTCAATCTGAATTAGTTTATTGTTCATGACAACACACGATAACCAAGTGCAGATTCTCTACTTGAAGGCAAGGTGGCGCAACTATCATCTCAATCTGAACAAGTTTATTAGGCACAAAACAGATTTATCTAAACTATGGGAAGAATTTACCATGACAATCGCATGAAACCCTATGTGGTATAACAATTGATCATAATAGTAAAGACTCACAAAACAGATTTATCATTACAATCGCATGAAACCCTATGTGGCATAACAATTGATCATAATGGTAAAGATGCACAAAACAAAAAGAATTCACCATTATAATTGCATGAAACCCTATGTGGCATAACAATTCATCATAATAGTAAAAACACATGAACAGATACAAAAAGAGCAATATTGAGGGCAAGGTAGCCGCAGCATATATTTCTCTCATGCAAAAGTTAATTACAAATGAGCAAAAGCTCTTATTTATATACATCAAGGTGTAGGGAACCCTAAAATCACCTTGAGTCAACTACAGTCTTGCAATGCATGCAAGATTTGCTTCAAACCCTAATGAAGTAAACTATACAGTTAACTGGAAAGCTACCATCAGTTAACCGATACATTTAACCTAAATGGACCATGTGCAAGCATGCACGTCCTTATTTAAAGCAATAGTTAACTGGACACTACCCTCAGTTAACTGGAAACCCTAACCCTAACTCCTGTGATGATAATTCCAAGAATGAGATAAGCATGTGTTAAGTCAGCAAGTAAACTCAAGACTGAAATTCGAGTTAACTGCTGCTCATGACTCAACCCTCGAAATTAACTGCAGGTTCCAACTGGCAGATCACTCCATGTCACCTCGGTCTATCACTTCGACCAAGAACTCATCAATCTCTCTGTCATCTGGCACTTTGATATTTTCTAAAGCAATAATCTGCTCTTCAATTCTTTGTCACCTTCTTTTACTGTATGCATGCATTCTCTGACAAATTCAGCCGCTTTCTTGAAACTTGCTGAAATTACTGAAAATGCGATCAAAACCTCCATCAAGATATCACAAACATGCTTCTGAAACTCAGTTTGTACAACCTTGAGATCAGCGTAGGTACCATTTTCACGATGATAATGGCACAGGATCTGAGTGACTTTGGCGGCTCCGTAAATGGAGTAATCTCTGTTCCTTTTGCAACTCAATGCTTCATTGTTAGCGGCTTTGATGAAAACCTAAATTAAGACCGATTTGGTCTTGAATTCAGTCTAGTTGAACCGCCTTCTGAAAAACTTGCCTGTTGACTGTGAACACGGCTATGTTCTGACAACTTTCTCTGAAAAGCTAAAATGGCTCCTGGTGAGGCTAAAAATAGCGTGTCGGAGGATAATTTTCACCAAAAATTCTGAGACATGGGTTTTGTCCAGAAAATGATTCTAAGACAACCCACAACGTAAGAATTGTGAAAACACGTCGTTTAGCTTGACATGCAAAGATTCTTCAGTCGAGATTTGTAGGGGTTTTTAAAGCTTTCCGGGACAATTTTTCTTGAGAAAATATGGAACATGGGTTTTGTGCACAATGGAATTCTGAACAAACCCAGATGATGTGATTTTAACCCACATGCAAAGAAATCTTCGGAAAAAAGCACAAAGCTTCGGAATGAAGGCTGCGGGGCAATTTTCTCGAAAAAATCTAAGACATGGGTTTTGCTGCTGATGCTGAAGTGTGCGAACCCAGATGATCAAACTCTGAAAATATGTTGAATTTCTTTGACATGCGAAGAAAGTACCTAAGATGAGAAATAGAAGAAATAAGACAGAAGATAGAAAGTTTTGCTTGTTCTGCTTCTGAAGAATTCGCCAATCTCTTTTTGGAACTTGATGAAACCTGCATGCAAAGTGAAAACAAAGTCTTGAATCTTCTTCCTCCGATCAATCTGAATCCGTTGCTATGAAGAACGTTGAATTCTGACACCTATAGCACCTTTAACTTGCTGCTCGCTCAAGAAGAATGTAGACTTCGAAGCTTAAGATGAAGAAATAATGGACGCCAATGCTTGAATAAATAGATTTTCATCTTTGAAATTCGCACAAAGGCATTAAACCTTGAAAAATGGCGCTTAGCTTGTGATTGGACCTCATTTTAGTTAACTGAAACTCAAATAAGCTAAATAAATCGCCATGCATTAGGGTTTCCCTTCTCAATCTTTAGTTAACAACTTCATGCGATTTGACTTCAGTTAGCCTTCAATATTAAGTTCGCCATCTTCAAACTTACTTTAGATTCACAAATTAGAACTAAAGCGTCCCTTTTGATAACTAAAGTTGGCAATAAGAGATTCGACATACTTCATGCAATATATATTCTAAAAATAGCGACCCTTTTCATGACTTCAGTTAGCCTTCAAGAAGTGAATGCGCCAACTTCACATGCTTCAATTCTAAAAAATAACAACCCTTTTGGAACTTAAGTTGTCATTCTTTATAAAATGCATAGCTTCACAAAACTATGCTTCATCCTAAATATGGCGACCCTTTTGATAAGTGAAGTTAACATTCAAATGCGCCATACTTCACAAATTTATGCTTCATCCTAAATATGGCGACCCTTCTTGAACTTCAGTTAACACTCAATGAAGCACTCTCTTCACACAAACTTCACAATTGCAACCAAATTCGCCATGCATGTGAACTCCAGTTGACATTCAAGAATAATCTTCAGTTAAGTGAACATGCAATCAAGTTAACTCAACATGCAAGGTAGTTAACTGAACATGCAAACTAGTTAACTCGACATGTGAACTGAAAGATAACTCAACATGCCAATATACGAACTGAAGATGACAACCCAGAAAACGTTTAGTCTAACTGCAGTCAGAACTCCAGTTAAGGCGTCCATTCAACTCTCTTTCGAAAATCCAACTTTGAACTCTTAAGGCGAATTCCAGACTTAGCCAAATTTCATGAAAATTTAAACTAAAACCTCTGCCGGGACCTCTGTTCATCCTCTGACACTGGCTGACTGACTTCTCCGATTGGCTGGCTGATAGGTGCATCGCAGAGCTAAGTAAGAACTGATCAAAAGGTATCTTGAGACTGGAAACCATAAAACTGACATCTGAAGGCTCAAAAATCCAAGCGCCTTTTCCCAAAGCTGCGCTTTTTCTCAGACTTAGTCAAATTTTGACTTCTGCATTTCGTACGAAGGGAAAGATAAATCCTTCATAACTTCTGTATAAATCCTTCATAACTTCTGTTTTACCAACTTTCAGGACTACATCTCAGGTTCACTGCGGAGCTGACCTCATTCTGCACGACAGCTGCAAAGGCACATTTCCCAAGAAAACATCATCTGAGGGGTGAAAAACAAGGGCGCCTTTTTCAAAAGTTGCTCGTTTTCCTCCAGACTTGGCCATTTCTGGAACTAACAAAAATAATACAAAAACTCTGACTGCAAGCTGCTGAGTCATCTTCTGATCTGACGAAGACAGGCAACGGAAAGCTGAAAGTAACACGAACAAATTGAATATCTGAGATCATCAAAAAGAAGGCATTAAAGGCTTGAAAAGCTTAGGCGCCTTTCTGAAAATGTGCTCTTTTGCTTTTTCCTCTGATATTCTGACTAAGATTTGACCCTACGTTTGATCTCAGGTTCAGGCACTTCAGCAACTCAGATTCACCCACTGACGGATGCGTCGCAAAGCTCGAACAAATGTGAGATAAACATCTTGGGTGGCGTTTAGCCAAAAACCTACATTTGGCACCTCAAAAAGATGGGTGCCTTTTTCAAAAGCTGCACTTTTTACCAGTGTTAGCCAATTCTCGTTTTCCTCTCGTCTTGCGTTGTATCCTCCGTAACTCGAGCAAAATAGGTCCATTTGACAAACTTGATAGCTCATCGCGAAGCTAATGTGATGCCGGACAAATGTCTGCTGGAAGTGACAAACCCTAAAAACAGGATCTGAGCCCCTAAAAGATAGGGCCCCCATTTGAGAATGTGCTCCCCTCTTCAGAGATAGAAAATTTTGATGATTTTCCTTCAGATTTTTCCTGTTCTCAAATTTCTTCAGAAACAGACTGATATGACACTAACACCAACTCCATATTTAAAAACCCCAAAAACGACCTTCTGACATCACTTTAACAAGATTAAGACTCAATTAAGCAAAATGCCTTAGTGAAGCAAAAATTTTGCTTTTGGGTACAACACTAGCCATTCTGCTCAGTAAGTCAGGGCCTTGGAGGTTAAGTAATGTATCATCATAGGAGTATATTAATAAAAGATTAGCTTCAAGAGATGAATTGAAAGACGATATGCTGCATACCTAGTATTAGCTTCACAAAGGACTAAATTTTTGCCTTTGTAGCAATATCTCTGGTGGGACAGGGCATATTGAGAAATTCTGTGCTTTTAAAATGCAAGCAAAGGTTCTAGGATATTTTGCATCAGACTGGACAGAATTACAAGTACAACAAATGTTTGCTGCCAAGTACGGAAGGGAATTTGTCATGGCTGCATCTGAACTCAAGCCTGATTGTGGTGTTAATCGCCAGGTCAGTAAATTTTGAATACTATTTAAGTTGTGCTATCTACTACTGTAGAGGATTGAGTTGCCTTTTCAATCTTTACATGCGTTGCTGCAACCTGTATAATTATTAATATGCTTCTGTAATTCCCCTAAAATCCATTATTTGAACCTCAATCAATTCAAATTTGATGGTAATTGGAATTGTATCAATTATTCTTAAGGAGATTAAAAGGTATGCAAGGTAGAAAGTGGAGGTCTCCTCTAAATATTGTGTCCTCCTTATCTGAGCGTTTAGCTGCTTTTTGATTCTCCACCTTATCTGCTTATTAATAGAGATTTATAATGACTGAATATGTTGCATATATCCCTTGCCCCGTGCCAGACCAAGGAATGAAATGTGGTTACACCTAAATTAATTATTGGGTTACACAAGAAATGCCATTTGCAGAACAGAGTACTTCTTCCAACAGTTGGTCCTTTCCAACAAATGCAACCAATCTCAATTTATACGTCTCAGCTAATTTTGACATATAACAACCTTATCTGACCAACAGAATTGTATAAGACACCAGAAACATACATCACAAATCCCCCAGATCCTCTCTTGCATTGATAAGAGAATTTTTAGAATCTTGTCATCAAACAAGAAGACTTTCTCACTGTAACATAGAGTTTAATGGTAGATTCCAGTACATTTTATAGTAGTCGAGAAGATTGACAATTCTTCTACATAAAGTAGATTATAGGGACAGGTATATCACCTAAATATCAACTATATAGCTTCATCTTTAAAATTATGTATATCACCAGTTTAAAAGTATGTATGTCATTAATGTAAATTTGATCAGTATTCCATGTTTCTCACTTAAATTTTAAACTAAGTAAATTTGAATTATAAATTTACATAAAGTAGAAGATTATACCTAATGAAATATTTTTAAACTAAGTATATCACCCTGTATTGGATAGAAAAATTCAAATAGAAGTATGGAAGCTTTATTGTTTAATTACAATACCTGATATGACAATAAATCTAGCATGATGACAGAATGCATATTGCAAAACACAGAGAAAATATCTAGGCGCTCAAGGGACCATGAAGAAGACTTTCTCCATTGATCTGGGACTGAGTGAAGAGAGAGCCACTCAGATGTTGGTCTCACAAAGAGATGCCATTCTTACGGACAGCTGTATTACAGTTTCGGGAGTGAGGCGGTCTGCTGGGAGAGTGAACTTCCAACATTGAGCACGAGGTGTAGATTCCTTTTCCTTGTACTGCATATTTTTTTATACATCAAAATAGCATTCTTTGCTTTTGCAGTATTGTAAATTTGTTAAGCATTGAACCCTTGTAATTGGGGCATTTGGGTTTTCGGTATCGACTACTTAGAACCCATGCAAAATACATTGGAACACTGGAAAGCTCAAACAACCGAAATGTCGGTAAATTTTTCCAAAGAAACCAGTAATACACATTTGTTGTATTCCATTGCAAAGAAAATTGCTTGGTACTTAGGTTTCAGTCTCCTATTATTGCCTAAGATACCTCAAGGAAAAAGGTGGGTACAGGAGGGTACCAGAACCTGGTATTAGAGTTTCATATTGATGACATGAGTGTCTTGAAACTTGGCACCACTATGGAGTACTCTAAAACCAAAAGACCTAAGGCAATTGTTTTGAAGGTTTTTTTCTTTTTCATATGTACGGAATGCATAACTATGTTAGTTGTTTCAGCATATGTACTTTGTATCCAAGCTAAATAGGTTGAAATACAAGGTGTTTTAAAGCCACTTAAATTATAAATATTCCAAGCGAACTAAACCAGTCGCATGGTTAGGGAAAAACACATTCTCTATAGGGTTTCAGCAAAGTTAGTATGGGAGACACAAGATGCACTAACAAAGCACCTAACATACACTCATATTTGGGGATACACGAACATATGAAAGTCTGTGGATGAGTCCATTAAAAAATATAGAATTGTAAGAAATATGGAACAACAAAAAATTGCAAACTTTCCAAAATGGATAAAACTGAGAGTAGTAGAGGGGAATCTATAAATAGGATGGTGAGTTTAGTATGAATTACATGATAGAAAGAAAAAAAGAAAAAAGAAAAAAATGAATCAATATATTCAATGCAGAGTTATCATATTAAAGTTCATCATGGGGAAGTGGGTGGTAGGGTCGGCCCCCTCCGTCCCTCAAATAGCCACCTGTCAAGCTATTAAAGAGGGAGGATCTGAGGAGGTGGATGGGGCGTGCAAGGTGACCGCTTAGTGGCAATGCCACATCATTCCAAGCCCTCTCCAATTTGACGGCAGGAGGAGGAAGGGAATAAATTAAAGTCCGAGGCCCATTAAATCAGGGGTGTCCTCGGCGTCGACAGGGGGAATGAATGACACAGGAACCCAAGTGAAAATAGCTCGACATGTAGGGCATGGCAATTATGAAAGCGTAAGCTTTCGGGCCGAGTGGCACTTCACTACACATGCGGAGATAGCTGTATTAAGGTTGAAGGTTGAAGGCCGTAGGATATTGTCAAGGCAAGGACGAATGCTTGCTTCGCCATTATTTAAATTCGTGCATGGAGGCTCGGCCTTACAATTCACGGGCTTTTAATTGATCTGATGAAGTTATACTCACTATTTGGTTTTCGAATTTTGGTTTGTGTTTTGTCGCTGTGCAGGGAACGGTCGTCAAAAGAGCTGCAAATGGTGAGGTCGGGCATGTCGAAATTTATTATCTCCATTTCGACGGAGGGGCTAAAACGTTTCGGTGTTGATATACCAGTCTCCTTGGTAGCAACGGAGAGACAGATAGCCTTTCGGGAGATTACGGATCAAAGGCTAAAGCGAATTCTGCTTGACAACGACCCCTTGACAATGGTAGCAGTCAAAATGGTTTTAGGCAAAGGAAATCTGGAAAGAAAGGAATATGCGAGAGACAACGCTCACATCTCCTCTCGGTTTCTAGTAGTGATTCTAGACCTGGATTTCCCGAAGGTGGAGGCAAAGGAAATGGTGGAGAGTCTTTTCCGAGGCGACTTGCTAGGGGGCTTAGAGAAAACACTAAAAGCGGCCTTTAAGGGCAAAGGAATACCGCATCCCGCAGACCTAGATCTCCTATGGGAGTCGGACGATGCAGTCAAAGTCTTCCCCTTCATCTTAGACATCAAGGGGCCAGAACTAATAAGGCATAGAATGGTAGCGGCCATGGCAGTTGAATTCCTGAAAAGGAAGTTGAAGCTCGTGTTGGAGGAGGGGACGGAATGGGTGGAAGACTTCACCCGGTTTGCAGAATTAAATGGCTTTCTGTGAGGCTCAGCCTCTGTGTTTTAAGTGTTTTAATGTTTAAAATTTTGTGGTTAATCAAAATTTTGGATGGTTTTTAGTATCCGTGTAATGGACCTGTAAATTTGGTTTCGGTTGGATGAGGCTCGGCCTCTAATCTTAATTTTCTGTATCCAGTTCATAGTAGACAGCTTTTTGAAGCTTTGCAATGGGACTGCAAATTTTGTAATGGTAGAAAGTTGCTCCAGGTTGGAAAGGTTAGCCGACAGGCCCAGAGTCCAGGAAGGACTGTTATCTCCTGCTTAGCAGACGCATGTATATCTTATTAAAATCAATACAAATCCTACCTTACGTATCAAAAAAATAAAAAGTTCATCATGGGGAAAAAAGTATGATTCAAGAAACTTATTGGGATAAACTCATGAAATTGAAATAAATATGTAATCAAGTGTAACCTCCAATGCTCAGGTTTCTTTGTTGATTAATATACATCATAATTAGAAAACATGAAAAAAAATAAAAAATGAATCAATATATTCATTGCAAAGTTATCATATTGAAGTTCATCATGGGGAAAAAAGTATGATTCAAGAAACTTATTGGGATAAACTCATGAAATTGAAATAAATATGTAACCAAGGGTAACCTCCAATGCTCAAGTTTCTTTGTTGATTAAATGAAAAAAATGCATTATTTGCCATGTATCCATACAGCCGGGTATATAAACCTTTTTACACTTGTTTTTGCATTATGAGCAAACTATGCTTTCTACATGACTAGACATATTTATTTTAGTTTTGATCTAATGTTATGACCAAAGGACCTTTTCAACACTGAAATAGTGAAATGTACCAATGGCAAGGTTGACCTTACAAAGGTGATGGATGGTCAGGTTTTCTCCTTGCATGTATATCTGTCTGCTCGATTAGAGGCTACCCCAATATGAGAAGAATTTCAAATCATAGAAACATAACATTTTTTAATGAGTTGTCTGATTTTCATACAAGGATTACTAAGCACTGCAAATTTATCAATAAAGTTTTTAAAATCATGTGCTAAAAGTAGCGACATTCCTAACTCTTCATTTAGAGATAAAACTACTACTTAAATGACCTTGTGAAAGTGTAACGGCAAAAATTGCACACTCATGCCCTTTTCCTTTATGTTATAGGCCCACTTCAATTATAGTGTGCTTTATATAATAACGAATCTACAAGTGGCCCATTCTTGCGTGAAATTTGGCTCATGAACTTATCCTATCTTGTACCCATCATTACTCATCCCTAGAAACTGATCTCCATCACTAGAAATTGTAATGTCACTTTTCCTCCTAAATTTGTTTAAGTATTAGTAGCAGATTTAATAGATTAAATATTAGAATTAAGATAATCTACAAGATGTAATGTTGCTAAAATGATGTGAATAACTAACATAAAATAGCCAATGTAACTATAATATGTAATAATTAGACAAGGATTCTAAAGTAAATAATTAACATAGTAAATTGAATAACACATATCTGAAATCATGAAGAGACTGCTATTCGGCACTCAAAGGAATAGTTATTTGTCCAGGCTCTCCACAGCAAGGAAGCACCCCCGGAGGAAACTGGTTCTTACACAGAACCCAACCTGCCTTCACGGCATAGATAATAAATGCTTATATAAGCCTTAAGGGTGGTTTCCAAACCATCACATCCTTTCACAAAGGTTGCATTTAATAATTATTTAAATAAATAATTATTCTTCCACCTTTTTAAAAGAGTTTTTATACATATTCTTTATTAATCTCTCTTTTAACCAAAGGATCATAATATCCTTCATTTTTCTATCTCCCTTTTAATTCTAAAGGGTCATTTCATAACTTTCTAATCTCTTGGGAAGAAAGTCACATAACAAAAACTGATCTCCATCACTAAATCTCCCCTTTTCCACTTGGATTGAATCTACAAAATTCAAAATTCAAATTCAAATCTTGCTGGGCTTTTCAAATGTTGTTGTGAGCTAACTGAGTGTACATTTGTGTGTTATGTTTTTTGTATATGAGGACATTCCTTATTCATTTGAAAATATCTTAAGAGATAGAGGAATCATTTTAAGAGTATTTACATGAGAACATTATAGTAGGATCATAAGGCATCTTAATTATATCATCAATTTACATCATTATCAATGCATACTGCATGTTTCCCTGTTGTCTTTGATCATGTTTCATCATGGTTGAATTGAATTGGCCTACCTAGGGGCATGATTGAGGAGAACATGATCCTTGCTTACCAAGTTTCCAAATGGTTTATGTAGACACTACCACACTTCAAACACGGGTACAACAAGGCAAGCTGAGCAAATTCTAGTTATTGGATTCAAGCCAGTTCACTTCTATGGACAGGTTTAGCTTTGTGTGCCATATCATTTCGCAAGTGTGGAGATCAATTTCATAAACACAAATTCTAAGTTACTAGTTTGAGTATAGGTACAGATATGGGTAGGGGTGCAGGTACAACAATACAATAATTTTATTCCCCTTGGGTATGGGTACGAGAATATATATGTATGTATGTATGTATGTATGTGTATGCATGTATGTATCATGTATGTATATATACATACACATATAACATATATACATACATACATATACATATATACATACATATGCATGTACATTTAACAACAAACCATACCCAATGTCTCCAAAAAGCTGGCATTTCTTGTTACTACACCAATTACCTACCTATTTATGTATGTATGTACCATGTATGTATATATGCATACATGAATACAGACATATACATATACATATATACATACACATATACATACATAAATACATACATATGCATATACATTTAACAACAAACCATACCCAATGTGAATAACACATATCTGTAAATCACGAAGAGACTACTATTCGGCACTCAAAGGAATAGTTACAAGTCTTGTTGTGACCTTTTCACACATCACCCATTCAAAATGGGGACCCCCCTAATTTTTGCTTTGTTTGGGTCTTTTGGCTTTGGTTTTGTCTCTCTCTCTCTCTCTCTTTGTCTCTTTTTGTTGTCTGCCTTCCCAGGGATGTGCCCGTCTTTGAGCTTAAACTTGAAATTTTGGCTAAGTCTAAAAATTAGGGTTTTGGATCTTCTGGTCAGTTTGAAGTCAAATTGAGTGAGTGAAGTGAAATCTGAGCTTGACACTACATTCAGTAAGCTTCCAGCAGGTTCCCAGCAAAATTTCATTAAATTCTGACAACTTACTATTTTTAGTAAGTACCTAATTTGGGACATTTTCTCAGCACTTTTGAAATTCTAACCGTTACACTGCATCTAGAGCACCTTAAGCTGCTTGCCATCAAATTTTGAGTTGAATCTAACAACTTGCTATTTTTAGCAGTCTGACTTCAGAAGCCATTTTCAGGGGTTTACATGCGTAGTTTTTCGGTGCATGTCTAGAGAATATTTTTGGGTTTTTCGAGACCTACGCAGTGATATAACATGCAAGATGAGATGATAACTTTCAGCAGTCTTCACTTCGGAGGCTATTTTTAGGGTTTGCATGTTGGAGTCTTCAACACATATCTAGATATTCTTTGTGGGTTTTTTGGGAGCTACGCAGCAAGGTAACATGCAGGCAGAATTGATCACTTTTCAGGAACTTACTATTTTTAGCCAGTGCTCGCATGCACTCCAATTTGCTGGGTTTTTCTGGGTTTTGTGAGATCCCTCGGGTTGTGTGACATGCAAACGCATCTGGTAGCTGATTGGTCACTTTTTCAGACACTTACTATTTTTAGCAAGATCACTCTGGCAGCTGCCCAGCACTTCAACGTCACAAACAGAGCAAAATGCAACAAAAACAGGGTCAAACTGAGATCATTTGATCGACATGCAAGTCAGATTAGGGTTTCTAGCTTCGGGACCTAAAATGAGGGGTCAAACGCAAAAATTTCCGAAAACTAATGTATCCCACCACGATCAGTATCTTTCAAGGAATCCACTGGTAAAATTTGAAGGCAATCTGAGCACTTACTATAAATAGTAAGTCATTTCTCAAGCAGGCTATAAATAGTAGGTCAACGCAAGGCACCAGTGCGACCAAGTCAATCAACCCACAAGGACCCCATGGAACAAATTCCATGTCAAACAAAGTTGCAGAAGTCCTGAAATCAAGCAGTTACTATAAATAGTAAATCACCTCCAAAAACAGGCTATAAATAGCAAGTCGACACAAGATGGTAATGTGAACAGATCAACTAGATCATGAATTTCAAATCAATTCAAGCTACAAAAGTGTGAAAACCAAAGGCTTACTAAATATAGTAAACAAGAGTCAAGGAAGCTAGAAAAGTGGCTAAGTCTTGGAAATTCCTACAGGACCCCTCATATGCGCCCAGCCTTGAGAGGAGCTCAAAAAATCAACTAAGTCAGGAGAAATTCCCTCTCCACACCTCAAATGCGCCCAAGGTGGAGGGAAGAAGTTGAGAAATTTTCCTAAGGCAAGAAAAATTCTTGTTGCCTAGCCTAGATGCGCCCATGTTGAAATAGAGGTGGAGGTTAAGAAAAAAGTTTCTAAGTCTTGAAGTTCCTCCAAACACCCCTAAATGCGCCCATGCTAGAGGCTGGCTTGGAAAAAAAAAAAAAAAAATCTAAGTCATGACAAGTTCCTGCTCAACCCCTCATATGCGCCCTACCTTGAGAGAAGATGAGGAAAATATACTAAGTGTTGGAAAATCCTGCAGGGGCCTTGAAATGCGCCCATGTCACCTAGCACTATGGAGAACGTTGAAAAATGGCTAAGGCAATTGAAATTCCACCTCCCCTAGTGAAATGCACCCAAGCTAGGAAGGCATGTAAGGAATTTTTCCTAGGGCGTTGAAGTTCCACCTTGATACTCCAAATACGCCCACCACACAAGGTGAAGTGGGGTGAAGAAAAGTTGTTAAGTGTTCAAAATTCCTCCTAGACCCCTCATGTGTGCCCCAAGTTGTTGAAGGTGGTGGCTTTAAAAAAAATGTTCTAAGTGTTGTTAGTTCCTCCTCACACCCTCAAATGCGCCCATGCTAGAAGTTGGCTTGGAGGAAAATTTTCTAAGTGTTGCAAATTCCTTCACATCTATAGAAATGCGCCTTCCTAGGGAAGATGAAGAAAAAAAAAAATTTAAGTGATGTGAAATGTCTTGACCACCCCTCTAAATGCACCCAGTCTCATGAAGATTAAATAAAATAAAAAATTTAAGGCAAAGCAAAGGAAGAACTACGCCCAAAGGAAGAAAAGTGAAGATAAACTTTGATGATGGAATATTTTTCTAAGGTACAAAATGAAAAAATTAAATGTACCCCCTCGTCTATAGACACATGAATTCTACATTTTGTAAGGGGAATTTTCTTCTAGGTATTGATTATCTTCATCGAAGAGATGATTTTGAAATTCTTCATGTCTTGCCGGAGATTTTAATATGGAGATTTTACTCGAGCACCTGATTATTGAAATTTTCTAAGTAAAAAATTAAAATTTTCCAAGTAAAAAATTAAAATTTTCCTAAGGCAAGGAAAGAAATGTTGTTGAAAATAAAAATGCCTTGACTTGTGAAATTGAAGTCAGATGCCTAGATGGTTTTGATTAAATTCCTGAGGAAAATAATCTTCTCAAGCCAGAGATGGATAAAATAGAAATATCAAGGCCTCAACGAGTGAAATAAATTTTTTTTTAAGGGAGCCATTGAACTTTTTTTTTCAGAAGGTGACTTTGAAATGCTAAAGTGAGGTATGCGTAGACGAGTGGAGATGAATCTTCTTGAAAATCTAGAAGGTCAAATATTCCAAACGCCAGATGCCAAGTGTTATAGCTGCCTGAGGAGGGAAATTTGAATTCTTGCAGTGGAGAGTGGAAATTTAATGACTCAGCCAGAATTAGCCTCTTCTAGAAATTCGACTTGGCTATAAGAATTGAGATGATTTTCATTTTCTTCATCAGTTGTTGAGTGCAAGCTGAAACTTAGAGGGTGAAGAAATTCGAAGCTGAGCTTTGAGGATGAATAAATTCGAAGTTGAGAAGTTGCTGAAGTAAGCTTAGGTCGAATTTCTTCTAAGTGTTGGAAGTTCTGCTGCTGCAAGGAGAATTCTCTAAGTGTTCAGAGGAGTTCGAAATTGTTGAAGGGTGTTGAAGGGTGTTTGAAGGGTGTTCAGTGCTGAAGCTTCTCATTTTCGAAAGTCAACTGGCAGCCTCAAAGTGATTATTTTTTCTAAGTTAAATTTCTAATGACTATTTTTTGTTTTTGCAGGATGGCTGAAGTAAGAACGACTGGCAAGGAAAATAATGTTG
Source organism: Sequoia sempervirens (assembly GCA_007258455.2). Lineage (NCBI taxonomy): Eukaryota > Viridiplantae > Streptophyta > Pinopsida > Cupressales > Cupressaceae > Sequoia > Sequoia sempervirens. The sequence goes on along the minus strand of VDFB02335037.1, from coordinate 15,369 downwards.
CATCCAGCAAGGCAAATACGTCCAGACAAGCTGTGATCAAGAAGCTGAGCAAGTCATTCCTGTCGGAGTCAAAGTTCTCTTCGAAGCTGGGCAAGTTGAGTGACACAAATTTAGGCTCTTTCAATTTGGAAGCTTTCAAAAGCCGAATGATGGGAATTGGAGGCCATCGTCCATCAATCACTTCGCACAATATTGTCAGAAGTGGACTTTATGCAGCTACTGGTTTTCCACTAGCAATTCAATGCCCGGAGTTAATCATGGAATGTGCTAACTGCTACAACCCAGAATAGAGGACTATTATTGCACCTGATGGCAAGTTGTTTGCCAACCTCACACCTGCGGCCATTGGTGAAGCATTTGGAATTCCTGCTTACAAGAAGATGATTTACAAAACGAGAGAACATGTTTAGCGAATGTATGCTTCTACATTTGACAGATGTGTTGATATGATAAACTCCCATTGGATGAACAAGCCTAAGCCAACTCGTACGAAGCTGCCAAAGCAGATAATTTCAGAGGACATAAAGCAAGAATATTGTGATTTGAGTATGATGCTCAGCAGAGTTGGAGGATGCCCCCAGGCATTCATCTTTGAACCTTGGATGTTTTACTACATCAACCTTGTGCTGGAAGGCAAGGAGCATATTGACTGGGCAGTGATGATCAGTGATAATTTGCATGAACAACTCGGAAGTTTGAGAACGAAGACATTTTACATGAGCTCATACATCATCTACATGTTGGCTTGTATGACAAAGTACAGAGGAATATCATACAAGGAGCCGATCGGGTGTGGCTCTCAGCAGTTCAAGATTCATGAGGCTTGTCCGCAGCTACACTTGACGAGCACATCTCACTACAAGAGAATCAATGACGCCTTCACCATGCACATAATGAGGTCACTACAACAAAGAACTCATCACAGGATATCAAAGGAGGCTTAGGAGTTGATAGAAAGGTACGGATGTTGGTTTATCCAATTTCCAAAATTTACTTATATCAGGCTGCAAGGGTTCTCTTCATATCCTTACAGGTTGCCCAGGTACCCTACGAACAGGATCTTGATGTTAGAAATATCTAGGAAACTCATTGCCTATGATAGGATTCAGAAGAAAAAGAAGGGAGGACTTGACTTCCTGATCATGATGGGAAATTCAGATGAAGTGTGTCCTTCACTGCAGGCAGCCAAGGAAGCTGAAAATGAGCTTCAGTTTTTCCACCTTTCTTACCACACTAGCAGACAGCATTATGATCCTCACAGGAATATCAAATGGATACTGTCAGAGGAATTCAGACATAAGGCAAATATTGAGGACTTCTGGGCGAGTGCGTTAGATGAGGCTAAAATAAGAAGGATTTTTTCCAGAGTACCATTGAGCATGATTAGAGAATGTGAGATTGTCCCAGTGCCAGACCAGGTTGATGAAGATGTGAATGTTTTACACCTAGATTTTGAGACAGTGCGGAGTACACCACTCCCACTTCCAAATTGGTCGGAGCCAGGGATTGCGGATTTGGATACACTTTGCATACCAGTCCTGATGTTCACCAGAGGATGGGTTGAAAGGCATGTGAATAGGCTTAAGAGCAGGTCAATTCCTCTTACTTATAACTTGATGGGAGATCATAGGTCGCCAACTACTAAAAAGAAGAAACAAGTTGCTCGAGCTCCAGAGTCACGAAGGAAAGAACCAGTCCAGCTAGAACCTCCGAGAGTTGAGGTGGCATCACCTACGCCATTGGAGACTCGTTCTCCAAGTATACAAGAGGTTTCATTGTTTGTTGGTCAGAGGAATATGTTGAATAAGGAGCAAGAATTATAGGAGGCAAATCAGCCACCTCGAAGGGAGTCTGTTGGCTAGAGTGTCAACGCACCTATCAAAGATAACCAGCAGGAAGAAGATGAAGAAACGGCCACAGATACACACTTCCAGCATGAGCTTGAGGCAACATTAGAGGATGACACTGTTACAGGGCAAGAGGCCCAAGGTTTAGGAGATACTCAGCCTGTAGAAGTTGGTGAGCCTCGTCAGGATGAAGTTAGAGAGGAGGTTCGTGAAGAAGAAGCAAGGAATGAGCAGCCATTTATTATTTCTGACCTACAGTAGGTAGTACCAGATTGGCTCAAAGTCAAGATGAGGAGGAGCCCCGTTGAAGAAACTGATCTAGCAGTTGAGATGGAGGAATTCCTAAGTAGGATCAGTACGCCTCCAACAAAGAAGAGAGCTAGGAAGTTTTCAAAGATTTCAACAGATGAGGATGGCTCTTGCACCCTTCACATGGTTGTGCCAAGGGTTGAGTGTGATCGAGATGAGGCTGTTCTAGAGAATTATGTGATCACCACCATGGAGTTAGGTCGCCCCACGAGAGCATAGATAATTGAGGAGTGTGATAACTCCTACCAGGCACTCAAGGACAGGTTGCTCCGAACTGAAGGCAAATATAAGAAATTGAAGAAGGAGCACAAGACATTGATTGGTTACGTACAACATTTGTCTCGTCCTTGTGGACAAGAGAATCCTACAATTGAGCTCCCAGCCGAGTTTCCCAGAGAGTCTATCAGCGGCTTGGAGGACTTGAGGAAGATGACACAGGAGGAGGATAAGTGGGTTGCTAGTGTTTGTGCTGAGACCGAAAAGTTTATGGAGGATCTTGCTCATGCTTATCAGCAGGCTTCTAGCATTATGGCACGGATGGATGCAGTTGATCAAGCTTGGGGCGATGCTCATATCTATCAGACCAAGGTTGTCCTTCGTTTAGAAGCTTTGATGCATACTCCCTTACAGACTTTGGTTGAGGGAGGTGTGATACAGGAGGGTGATAGCTATGACTTCACCGGTTGGTATTCTTCAGTTGTCACAGGGCGAAGATTCTTTGATGCAGCACAGGCAGATTCGGCCAGGGTCAGAAAGGCCATGGTGAACATTCTTGATGGAGTCCTGAACACATTGGAAGCTATCTTTGCTAGGAGGCTGACTTCTGAGGAGGTGACTGCTGATGGTTTGAGGAGTAGGTTGGCACCTTTCTTTTTAGAGGTGAAGACTTTCGTTCAAGATGACTTTGAGAACACCTCAACTTTCTCCAGCATTATCCAGAACACTCAGGATGCTTTAGTTGCTTGGAGAAAGTCTTGCACTCGACATAGGCAGGCAGTTATGGTGTTGGAGTTTCAGCTTGATCATATCCCGCCTATCTCAGTTTACGAGGTTGAGGCTGTGCTGACCAGGTTTATTGATTTTGCAGCCAAGAAGGAGAATGGAAACGCCTTTCTGGATGGTGACCTTCTGGATGAATGATAGTGGGCATTAATCACCTCTGCTATTTTGGGAGAGAGTGGGAATCTTTTGGTTCATTTATTACTCCACTCCTCTTTTTAGGGTTAGGCCTGACGTGGCACGATCTGGGCCATCCATTTGATTGTAATTTGAGTCGTCCGTTGGACTTGGCCAGCTATAAAGAGGGGCATCCCCCCCTCATTTGTACCTCATGAATTTAAGATCAGAGAATAAAGCAAAGAGACTAATAGTATAGTTGTGATAGCTTAGCATTAGTTTGTTAGCATAGTTTGAAGAAGGAAAGTTTTTCCTTTGAAAACTTTGTAAGAAATTGTTGTGAACACTCTCTCAATAAAAAGAGTTTTCATTGATGATGATCTCATCTTTTGTTGTGAGTAGCTAGCGAGATTTCTTCGTCCTTCTACTTCAAGTAGGGACTTAAAGTAGAGCAATTTTCATTTTCATGCATGTAATTAGTTGTGGATTGTGGTGTTTGATCAAGGCAGCTTCGTTTAATCCATTCCACTAGCAGCTTGTTGATGGTAAGTTTGCCTTATGTGGTTGACTGGAATACTCTTTAAGCTTAACTTCGGTTATGATTCACGTTTTGGCATGTGTCGTCGTGATGGTGTCTTTATGTTGAATTGTGATTTGAACATTCCTCACTACCCCTTTGAAGATTGCACCGACTTTGTAGAGGTTGTCCAACGCAAGGCGAAGCAAAGTCTGGTTGAAGCCTGTTGAAGTTGATCCCACATCCCGCTCTTAGATAGCACATAAATTTTCTAATCCCTACAGCCATTCAATTTAGTATATTTCCGGTTAGTATTAGGAAACTTGCACTTACCTGCCAAATCATTCAAACTACGTAAAATCCCCTTTAATCTGTTGTCTGTTGTTAGCTGATTGAACAATTGCGTAAGTCCCCTCATGAAAACAACATATCACAACGAACCAACTGAGTGTACTCATGGTAAGTTTGCCTTATGTGGTCGACTGGAATACTCTTTAAGCTTAACTTCGGTTATGATTCACGTTTTGGCATGTGTCGTCGTGATGGTGTCTTTATGTTGAATTGTGATTTGAACATTCCTCACTACCCCTTTGAAGATTGCACCGACTTTGTAGAGGTTGTCCAATGCAAGGCGAAGCAAAGTCTGGTTGAAGCCTGTTGAAGTTGATCCCACATCCCGCTCTTAGATAGCACATAAATTTTCTAATCCCTACAGCCATTCAATTTAGTATATTTCCAGTTAGTATTAGGAAACTTGCCCTTACCTGCCAAATCATTCAAACTACGTAAAATCCCCTTTAATCTGTTGTCTGTTGTTAGCTGATTGAACAATTGCGTAAGTCCCCTCATGAAAACAACATATCACAACGAACCAACTGAGTGTACTCCACTGCATTGAAGGAACCTTGGAGTTGAACGTATGATCTCTCTCACAATCTTAGCATACGGAATACTTTGATCAAGAGAGAATGGAGCAGCCGTTGGATACTTTATTCTGCTGTTTGGACTCACATCAACAAGTCCAGGCTCTCCATGACAAGGAAGCACCCTCGAAAGAAACTGATTCTTACACAGAACCCAACGTGCCTTCATGGTATAAATAATAAATGCTTATATAAGCCTTAAGGGTGGTTTCCAAACCATCACATCCTTTCACAAAGGTTGCATTTAATAATTATTTAAATAAATAATTATTCTTCCACCTTTTTAAAAGAGTTTTTATACATATTCTTTATTAATCTCTCTTTTAACCAAAGGATCATAATATCCTTTATTTTTCTATCTCCCTTTTAATTCTAAAGGGTTATTTCACAACTTTCTCCTCTTGGGAAAAAAGTCTCATAACAAAAACTGATCTCCATCACTAAATCTCCCCTTTGCCACTTGGATTGAATCTAAAAAATTCAAAATTCAAATTCAAATCTTGCTGACCTTTTCAAATGTTGTTGTGAGCTAATTGAGTGCACATTTGTGTGTTATGTTTTTAGTATATGAGGACATTCCTTATTCATTTGAAAATGTCTTAGGAGATAGAGGAATCATTAGAAGAGTATTCACATGAGAACATTATAGTAGGATCATAGGGCATCTTAATTATATCATCAATTTGCATCATTATCAATGCATACCACATGTTTCCCTGCTGTCTTTGATCATGTTTCATCATGGTTGAATTGGTCTACCTAGGGGCATGATTGAGGAGAACATGATCCTTACTTACCAAGTTTCCAAATGGTTTATGTAGACACTACCACAACTTCAAACATGGGTAAAACAAGGCAAGCTGAGCAAATTATAGTTATTGGATTCAAGCCAATTCACTTCTATGGACAAGTTTAGCTTTGTGTACCATATCATTTTGCAAGTGTGGAGATCAATTTCATAAACACAAATTCTAAGTTACCGATATGAGTATAGGTACAGATATGGGTACAGGTGCGGGTACAACGATACAGTAATTTTTTTCCCTTGGGTATGGGTACGAGAATATATATGTATGTATGTATCATGTATGTATATATACATACACATATAACATATATACATACATACATATACATACATAAATACATACATATGCATATACATTTAACAATAAACCATACCCAATGTCTCCAAAAAGCTAGCATTTCTCGTTACTGCACCAATTACCTACCTGTTTATATATGTATGTACCATGTATGTATATATACATACACATATAACATATATACATACATAAATACATACATATACATATATACATACACATATACATACATAAATACATACATATGCATATACATTTAACAACAAACCATACCCAATGTCTCCAAAAAGCTAGCATTTCCTATTATTGCACCAATTACCTACCTATTTCTTGCTAACTTACATAAAAAATTACCTTTTTTTTTTGGGGAACCCTTGGGTTCCCTTGGATTCGGTTGGGTTAGGCCCAGGGTCCTTCCCGAGCACCCTAGGTTCTGTTGATGTGGTTTTTGTGACCATACCAAACGGCAGAACAAAATAGTTTTGGGGCTACTCCGTTCTCTCTTGATCAAAGTATTCCATGCGCTAAGATTGCGAGAAAGTTACATGTTCAACTCCAAGGTTCCTTAAGTGCGAATAGACCCAGTTTGGTTGATGTAATTGTTGTGTTCTTACGAGGGACTTACATAATTGTTCAGGTTTCTTGCAGTTAGCAGCGGGTATGTGATTTGAAGGGGATTCTTGCGCGTATGATTTGGCAATGTGGTTCCTTTCCTAAAACTAATCAGAAAGTGCGGAAAGTAAAAGGGGTTAAGGCCTAAGAAATTTATGTGCTACTCTAAATGCAGGATATGTGGAGCTTCGTTTCAATAGACTTCAACCGGATTTCACCTAGCCTCCGTCGGACAGCCTCAGTAAAATCGGTGCAATCTTCAAGGGAAATAGCAAAAGATGTTCAAATTATGAATTAACATGCATACACCATCAGAACGACGCATATAAGCATATAAATCACAACCGAAGTTAAACTCAAGATAATGTCCAGTTGACCACACAAGGCGAACTTATCATCAACAAGCCGCTAGTGGTATGGAATAAAGCGAAGCTATCTCAATGAAACACCACACATCAAAGTAAGCTACTTGCATGAATTTAAGCTACTTGGATACGAAAGGAAGAAGAAACCTTGCTAGCATTTCATGACAAGACGAATTCCATCATCAATGAAAAGATCTATTATCATAAAATGTGTTACACAACAATCTCCTCAAAAGTTTTCAAAGGGAAAACTTTCTCTCTTCTCCAAATTATGCAAAAATGCTCTACAATGCTACACTATCTAGCTCTAATGTTCTCTCAATGTCTACTACTCCAATGTCTAATCTAATTCTAATTTTCTAATGCCTTACAAATGAGGGGGACTCCCCCTTTTATAGCTAGCCAAGTCCCAAAAGACGGCTAGGGTTACAATCAATAGAGTGGCCAGAATCGTGCCACCATAGCCTAACCCTAAAACTGCGAGAATAGGGTGGTACATTAAATGAATCAAGATTCCACTCACTCCCAAAAATAGAAAATGCAATAAATGCTCCATATTCGAGTCTTCTAGAAGATCTTGATCCGATAGTGTGTTCCCATTGGTCTCTCTCACTCCTGGCGAGGTCGATGGTCCCTCATCCTGCTGATCCAATCCTACTTGGGTACATTGGCACTCACGGTCGACTCCGTCCGTGGAAATTTGAATATCATCCTGTATCTCGGTACCTGATTCACTGCAATCCTCTGATCAGCAAACAAAGACACCTCCTGTATGCTTGGAGAACGTGTCTCCAAGGGTACTGCCACTGTGACTCGTGGAGGTTCTGGCTGAACTATTTCTTTCTTTCTGGACTCTGGACCTCGTGTAATTTGTTTCTTTCTTCCTGTGGTGGGCGTCCTGTGATCTCCCATCATATTGTAAGTCAAGGCAATTGACCTACTCTTCAATCTGTTCACTCTCCTGTCAACCCATGCCCTGGTGAATGTCATAACCGGGATAGAAAGAGTATCCAAATCAGCAACCTCGGGCTCTGACCAATCTATAGGTGGAAGTGGAGTATCCCGAACAGCTGCATAATCTGGGTGAACAACATCCATATCCTCACTGACCTGGTCCGGAACTGGAACTACCTCACACTCCCTGATCAGAGTAATCGGCAACCGAGAAAACATTCTCTTCCTTACCTCAATTTCATCAACTGCATCAGCCCAATAATCCTCAATAGTGGCCTTATGTTTGAATTCCTCCGACAGAACCCAATTGATGTTATGGTGTGGGTCGTAGTGCTGTCGGCTTGTATGATATGAGAAGTGATAAAACTGAAGCTCACTCTCAGCTTCTCTAGCTACCTGTATCAAAGGACACACCTCATCCGAGTTGCCCATCACAATTGGAAACTCTATCCCTCCTTTCTTTTTCTTCTTTTGAATTTTGTCAAAGGCTAGCAACTGTCTGGATACCTCTAGCATTAATATCTTATCTGTTGGGTACTTAGGCAGCCTATAAGGGTATGAAGAAAATCCTTGCAACCTAATGTATGAAAATCTCGGAAACTGAATAAATCAGCACCCATACCTTTCAATCAGCTCTTGAGCATCCCTAGAGATTCTGTGATGTAACCTCTCCTGAAGCAGCCTCGTGATGTACATGGTGAATGAATCGTTGACACATTTGTAGTAGGTTGTGCTCGACAGGTGCAACTGTGTACACGCCTCATGGATTCTGAACTGGTGGGAGCCACAACCGACGGGCTCTTTGTAAGAAATCCCCTTGTACTTCGTCATTCGTGCCAACATATAAATGAGATAAGAGCTCATGTAAAATGTTTTAGTCCTCCTCAGGCTCAGGAGCTGCTCATGTATATTATCGCTTATCATCTCGGCCCAATTGACATAATCCTTGCCCTCTAGCACCAGGTTGATGTAATAAAACATCCAAGGCTCAAAAATGTAGGACTGTGGGCAACCACCAACCCTGCTCAACATCATGATAAGATCACAGTATTCTTGTTTCAGGTCCTCCGCTATGATCTGTTTTGGCAATTTCGCACGAGATGGCTTTGGAGTGCTCATCCAGTGGGTGTTAATTGTATCCATGCATCTCTCGAAAGCAGAAGCGTACATCCGTTCCGCTCGTTCCCTGGACTTGTAAATCATATTCCTGTGCACCGGGATCCCGAAAGCTTCACCAATGGCCGCCGGAGTAAGATTGGCGAGCACTTGGCCATCTAGTGACATGATCGACCGGTGTTCCTTCTCGTAGCAATTAGCACACTCCATTATCAGTTCTGAGCACTGTATAGCTGGCGGAAAACCAGCAGCTGCATATAGCCCACTTCGGACGATGTTGTGTGAAGTAGCTGAAGCCCGATGACTTCCAATTCCAAACAGCCTGTTCTTGAAGGTTTCTAGGTTGACGGAGCCCAGGTTAGTGTCTGTCAACTTGCCCAGCTTTGAAATAAACTTCGACTCTAGCATGAACGTCTTGCTCAGCTTCTTGATCATAGCTTGTCTTGAGGCACCATTGTCCTTTCCGGTTGTCCTCGCTTCAGCCATCTGCAAACAACAACATTCATCAGCAATTAAATTTAATAAAATAAGGCATTGTATAAGGGCTGCAGTCGAATTCTAGAAGCTGCAATAACTCTCGTGTTTGCAAACCTCGGCTTCTTCTCTTGAATATATTCGAATTCCGACACTTAGAACAAATTTCTAAGTGAATTCCGATGACTTTACTTCACTATCAGCAATCAGCAATCTCACACTAGCAAGTTCGTACTTTTAAAGGTCTCAGCTATTTACTCAATACAAGGCATCCCTTCAACTGGCAACTTCAACTTACTTAACAAATCAGATTTCAGCCTCAACACTAGCAAAGCCGTACCTCTCACAAGCAACTTCAATCTTCAGCAAATACTCCTTTGACCAGCAATGGCGTACCTCCTTTAACTGCAAATTTGATCAACCTTCAAGTGCGCCTCTTCAGCAAACTCAATTCCTCAGCAAAATTCGAATTCCTTCAAGCTCTCCAGCAACTTAAGGCGTCCTTTCTCAACTTAGCAACATTCAGATTTCAAAATCTTCAAGCAACAATTCACTGCAACACTTTACTCTCAGAGCAAGTTCGCCTTCTTCAGTTGTGAAAACAAGTGAAAAACTTCTCCATTTTATAGCTAAAACTCGAATTCTAGAAGAAGTTAATTTTAGCCAGTGCCATTAAACTCCACTACTCCACTTCAAGAATTTGAATTTTTCCCTCTCTGGTGCTTCTGACACTTGTCTCCAGTCGTCGGGAATATTATTCTTCTAGAAACTTGACTTTGACTGGCGTTTTTGAATTCCTTCTCGAAAAAAAAAAATTAATTTAAATTCATCACTTTTTTACTCACCAGCCGGAGCTCTGTTATTTGAAATCGAATTCAACTTTTCTTCTGCTCTCGAAAATTCATATTCGACGAATTTAATCAAAATTATCTAGGCAACTCCCCTCAGATTCATCATTCGAAGAAAATTCACTTTGAAAACACATTTTATTCACTTTTGCCTTAGAAAATTTAAAATTCTCCCTTAGGAAAATTCACAATTTGAGCACTGATTAAATTCTTCACTGAAAAAGTGTCGGCGAAGCTTGAAAGACTTGGAAATCCACCATTCATCACAAACGTCCAGTACCCAGAAGAAAATTTTCGTCAGAATGTCTCAAATTCATGGGTACCCAACGAACGGGTTCATTTAATTTTTCAATTTTGAACCTTAGAAAAATGTTATTTTCATCATTTAAACTCGTTCTTCACCTGTGATCACCCTGTGTTGCTCCAAACTGAAGAACTTGAATTCATCTTGCATTTCTGACTCCATCACTGAGAAAAGTTGTTCTTGCCTCACAGAGAAATTTCACCACTCTGATCTCAAGGCGTATTTTCCAAGGGAAAATAATTTGCCTTAGAAATATTTTAAAATCATCTTGCATTTTGAGAACTTTGCCTTAGAAAGTTTTTTGATCATCTACCAGCGAGAGAAGTATCATCTTCACTTAGAAAAAATTTTATTCGTCAAGCACGCCTTACTTCTCTCTTGCCATTTGCATTTCACTCCACACTTGGAAAAATATTCCAATGCCTAGGCAAATTTTTCAACACTTAGAAAATATTTTATTTCCCTTTGAGGCGCCTAGCACACTTAAGGAAAAATCACGCCTAGCATTTTTGTTTTCACACTTCACACTTCACCCCTAGGCGCATACTTAGCACTTTGCTTCCACCACCTTGAAATATACACACATCACTCTCAACGCCTTAGGAAAATTTTCCAACACTTTATAACCTTAGGCGCATATCACACTTGAAGAAAATCACGCCTAGCATGCCTTAGAAAATATTTTAACACCTTTGAAAAATTCTCTAACACCTTGAGCGCCTAGCATTTACACCTTTCACCATGCGTTGGTAATATTCTTTACCTCAATTACCACCTTAATTACTTTTCACATCCAAACATGGGCACATTTCTATGTAGGAGGAGGACAGACTTGCCACCACGCCTTGTGACCCTTCATCTTCTACGTTTTTGTCTTCACATGCACAAGTTTGGGCGCATTTTGCCTATAGAGGAGGACGAGACCTTTGACTTTTTTACTTTCTTTCCCCTTGGGCGCATTTTGATGTGTCTAATGGATGAACGCCTTCAGGTGACTCTTCGCCTTCCAAACTTTGTCCTCACATGCATGCATTTGGGCGCATTTTGCCCCTTGAGGAGGATTAACACGTTTGACTTTGCTTTGACTTACTTGTGTTTTGGGCGCATTTCACCCCTGCTACAGGATGGGCGCATTTAGGAGGGGGTGGCGGATTTCCTCATGCCTTAGAAAAATTCTCAACTTTTCTCTTTCAAGTTGGGCGCATTTTGCCCCTGCTGCAGGATAAACATCTTGGACTTCCTTTGACTTTTCCTGCCTTGGGCGCATTTTGCCCTGTGTGAAGGATGAACTCACACTTAGAAATTTTTCATGCCTCTAGCTGAGATGGGCGCATTTTGCCAGGCCTGCTGGACGAGACTCCAGACTTAGACAAAATTTTCATCATCCTTCGCCAGTATCGTGCCCTGCTATTTATAGTAAGTTCTCTGAATTTGCACCTCTGAAGCTCGGAATGGCCTGAAATTTTAAACATAGCTTCTTCATAACCTTATCAACCTGTCGGCACTGCCATTTTTAGTCACCCTGCTATTTTTAGCCTGTTTCTGAAGGTGGCTTACTATAAATAGTAAGCTCATGTTTCTGATAGCTCCCAAGCTCCGATCGAGTTGAAATTTGAATGAAACGCTCCTCACCACGTGACCTTACTGCCGACACTGACGCATGCACTTGATTTACTATTTTTAGCATGTTTCCAATCTGACTTACTATAAATAGTAAGTGCTCAAATCGACTTGAAATTTCACGGTGAGATAACTGAAGAATGTTGTCGGTGGTTTACGGTTTTGAAGATTTAAGTTTCGCCTATTTTTAGGCTCGAAGTTGGAAACCCTAATTTAGCACGCATACCAAATGAACTCGGTTTGCCTTAAATTGCAATAGCCGCTACGATCGGCTGATGAATACGAGGCTAACTTTGGGAAGCGGTACAACAGGACACACACACTAAAATAGCAAGTTCCTTACTGAGTTAGAATCCTCGTTTGCATATCACACCATCGCGGAGCTCTCGAAAAACCCGCCGGGAATCACCCAGGCATGCAAAGAAACCTCGACATGCAAACCCTAAAAATAATATAGGAAGGCTAAATCACGAAAATAGTCGTCTCCAACTTGCATATTACATCATCGCAGAAGGTCACCAAAACCGAGAAGGAATATCCGGACATGCGAAAACTGCGCATCTGGACCACGAAATTAGTGCGGGCTTGGTTGCTAAAAATAATCAGTTATGGGTTTCGCTCAAATTTTGCATAGGTAACTGATATGTTCCGAATGCAGTGTGATGATCGGAATCTCAAAATAGCTGACGAACTGCCCTGAATTTCACACTTACTAAAAATAGTAAGTACCTCAGAATTCGATGAAAACTGGATGGAAGCCCGCTGGATGTCTGCTGACAACAACGTTAAATTCAATTTTCAATTTACTTACTTTACTTGACCTTGAATTGACCAGAAAAGTTCAAAACCCTAATTTCAGACTTGGCCAATATTTTCGCGTTTAAGCTCAATGACGGACACAACCCCCCGAAAGACGGACACCAGAAAAGAGACAGAGCGAGAGAGGGAAGAAAACCCAAGCCAAAAGACCGGAACGGAGCAAAGTTAGGGGGTCCCCATCTTGAATGGGGCGATGTGTGAAAAGGTCACAACAGGTTCCCTGTGAGTGCCTGGACCCTGGGAGAACCCAGAGAAGAACCAGCAAAGAACCAGGACCAAAACCATACCCACATGAGTACGGGGGGCAAAATAGAAGAACCCGATAACAAAGCATGAATTTGAACCACAATAAAGAGTAACCATTTTACAAATTCTGAAGCATTCGTTTGACCAAACCCTAAAATTTTAACATATTGATGAATCAATTCCTAATATCTCCAACTACATATTCTAACATAATTTTTTTTTACTAAATATTGTATTTAATATATTTAAATTATATAATTAATTCTGGATTTATTATTTCAATCCTAACTTATATCTAAATTAATTGTTTATATAATTATCCTATATATTTAATTAATTGAGATATTTATGTAAGTGTAATTTATTTCCCCACAAAAAACAAGGAGTGATGTTGAGGTTTAGGAGTCTACACATCATATTTGTAGCATTTTAGATGGCATTGTAGCATTGTAGCATGTTTCAAATGGAGGAGTTGCGAGGACTAGCGAAGCAAGTGATAGAGATTGAAGCATAATCTAGCATGATGGCACAATTCATATTGCATAATGAAGAAGACTTTCTCCATTGTATTTAGGAATGTGTGAACAGAGAGACATTGAAATATTGGTCTCACAAACAAATGCCATTCTTATAGTTTTGAGGGTGAAGTTGCTTTTTGGGAGAGTGAACTTCCAAAGTTGAGCTTGAAGTGTGGATTCCTTAACATTCCTTGTTTTGGCATTATTGTAAATCTCTATTACCATGTTCTCCCAAATTGCCTCGTGTCCTTGTATGGGTTTGGTATGGGGCTAAGAACCCACAGGGAATTTAGGGTGCTCGGGGTTTGGTATTAGGCCTTGAAAATGTTGTCCAACTCATAATGAACAATGCTAAAAATTGTAGGGCAGGAAGTTTAATAGTGGAGGGTACATATGGGCATATTGTTTGGTACACACAAACTTGTATTGGGGGGGTAAATTTATCATACTTGCGTACTTGAACCTCAAACCCATACCTAAATTTACCATACTAGCATACTTGAACCTCGAACTCATACCCATCCTTGTACCTAGACTAGCAACTTAGTTGTAAATTTGTTAAGCATTGGACCCTTGCAATTGGGGCATTGGGGTGTTAGGTATTGATTACTTAGAATCCATGTAAAATTATGTGGAGCATTGGAAAGCCGAAACAACTAAAATGTCGGTAAAAGAAATCAGTAAGTTTGGAATTACACATTTGGGGTATTCCATTGCAAAGAAACTTGTTTGGTACCTAGATTTCAGTCTCCTATTAATGCCTAAGTGACCTCAAGGAGAAAGGTGGGTACAAAGGGCACCAAAACATGATAAGAGGTGTGGGAGAGTGTCGTTATGAAGCAATGGAATGGAGTAGCCATAAAGTAAAGGAAGCGCAAAGACTCATAACAATACTTGTGCCCAAATGGTTTCAAAGATGTTGATCGCTGCACTTTGCATGATGGCGTTGTTGGGTGCAAATGTTGTGCTTGCACAAGAGAAGGGAGATGGAAACAAAAAGGGAAAGGCATTAATTGCCATTTTTAAATTGCTTTACGCACGACAATTTGACTAATGGTTGCTTCATAATTTTATAGGTTTGTTGAGTTAACAAGCTATACACTAATTTCATATTGATTGAGCCTCTTTTTGCGATTTGTCTTTTCATTGGATAAGCAATTTGAAGAGAGCAAAATGGAACGACAATTGTAGAGGTCAGCTTCTTCCTAGGTTCGTTATTTTGTGGCGCGTGTGGAACAAATCCAATTAGCACATGTAATCACCAAAACTATAGGAAGTTACACAATAAAATATTGTGCATAAAATGAGACTAATGTTTACATTCGCAACACATTGCAAAGGATTGGCATTCCACATGTGTTTTAATATAAAATAATTAGCTTTGGAGGATCATTCATGTGGATCCTTCATTCAACACATACAAAAAATTGTCTTCATGTGGATCCTTCATTCAACACATACAAAAAATTGTCTAAGAATGAAATAAAACACAACAAAAAATAATGCCCCACATACGTATTTTGCACAAACTATGACATTAGCATAGCACAAAGTATATACATATATGTATGCATAAATATACCCATGCATACGTGTTTTTTTAATATTATATATATGTATGGACCCTTACAACAAAAGGAACAAAACCATTAAGAAGAAATGATAATACCAAAAA
>VDFB02335036.1:188452-238075 GCA_007258455.2 Sequoia sempervirens | reverse complement strand
TACCCTGTTCCAAGGCTCCCAATTTGGCACAGGTGGGTATGATAATGACAAATTTTGTGGAGTCTGGATTTACACTTTCTAATTGCATTTTATTGAAAGTTTCTAAAGCCTTTTCAAAATGTTCAATTTGTTTGTATCCTGAAATCATTGCAGTTCATAAGACCACATTTCTTTGAGGCATTTTGTCAAACAGTTTGCATGCCTTGTCTATGTTTCCACATTTTGCATACATGTCTACAATGGTTGTTGCCACTACAAAATTTGACAAAATTTCTCTATCCTTTATGCTTTGATGGATATCCATACCCTGTTCCAAAGCTCCCATTTTGGCATAGACAGGGAAGATGCTGGAAGAGGTTGTGGAATTTGGCTTTACACCTATCAACTACTTTTGCTTTCAAGATTTTAAAGAAAAAAATGTTTTTTGCATATCCTGCAATCATTGAATTCCATGAGATGACATCTCTTTTAGGCATTCTATCAAACACTTCACACGCCTTGTGTATTCTTTCACATTTTGCATACATGTGCACCAAAGCATTTCCTACTACAATATCGGGCAAAACCCCCACTTTCATTATGCTTTGATGCATACCCATACCGTGTTCCAAAGTTCCCATTTTGGCACAGGTAGGGAGGATGCTAACAAAGGTTGTAGAGTCTAGTTTGACACCTGCCATTTGCATTTCCTTGAAAAAATTTATAAGCTATTGGATAGACTTTGTTTTATACAATTTCATGGCATGTTATGGTTTGCCCCTCTATGCATGAACATAATGTTGAAATACCAAATACAAGAGAACCATTTCAATAATTTTAAAATTTAATTAGAGAACATAATTCGTCAAAGAGATGCAGAGACTAGACTCAACCAACCTTTAAGTTTGATTTTGGAAAGAAATACCATAAAATCTATTAGTTTCTTTGCATAAATTATGTGTTTTCATGAAATCTACTGCTACAGGCTAAATCGCTCATCCATACAAAAGTACCACAACCCAAGGGTGATGGAATGTGTTGAAGGAATGAGTTAGATCTCCATTGGTGGTGATTTGGCTTCTTTTCATTGAGTTTGGTGAATTTAGTAACCTTTTTCCTGTAACTTCCTGGGTAGCCCTGCTTTAAGGGTTTTGATCTTATAAATAAACAAAATGGCCATTCCATCTACTATCTAAGGTTGTGTCTCAATGGAATGGAATGAATTGTTGTATATTTTGATGTTAGTGTGATGGTAGGAGTAGGGAGGCCAATTTAGTGCTTTGGGTTGATGCCCTAGTGGCATTTTACACGGTTTTTCAAGTGAAACTTGGTTGTAGAAGTTGAGTTTTTCCAAACTATTGTTGTGGCTGGCTATGTAATAAATTATTAGTCATGTATGGACCTATGTTAGAATGTTTGAAGCATTGGTCTGGGTAGGGAAGCCCTGGAGTAGTGATTTTTAGTAAAACCCTTGATTTTTGTATTAAAAAGGAGGGTTTTGGAGTTGGCCCATTTAGTGACACTTTCTTTGTCTGAAACTTGTTGATTCCCTCTATTTGGAGTTTTCCTAGGAGGTCTGAGTGGTTTTGGTGAGTATTTTGAGTGTTTGAGAGTGGGTTACTTGGAAAAGTGGGCTAATTTTCCCTTAAAAGTGGAGGACAGTCTATTGTTCCCTAAGAAGTTTCAAAACAAGTCTATGCAAGTTTTTGATATGTTGAATGGGAGGAAAAATTCCTTCTACACTATGAATTTGACTCCAAACTATCTTCTTTAAAACCCTTTTTCAAACACTCTATATCTTCATTATTAGCTACTACTATGGGTTTAGTATTTGTTTCACAAAAGAAAACCTTACTTAGGCCTCTATAAGAACATATTTGGCCCATAATAAAATTTCTATGAAAAATCTTGGTTTGAGGATATTAGTCAACACTTTATGTCAACTTTATCCCTTACATAACTGAGCTCTTAATTTCCTTGGCACACTCAGCCACACTTAAGGCACAACAACTTAATGAAATTAATGTTGTGGGTATAATATATAACCCATTCAACCAATTATAGTTTATACAATCAGCCAAGTAAAAACATTATAGTTGGACACAGTCAAGATAATATAATTGGCCAATTAAAGATATAACAGTTGGCCATAGTAAGAAATTTCAGTCAGCCACATTAGTGATATAGTAATCAGGAATGGTAGTGACATAACAGTTGGCCATAGTTGAACTGTTATGCAAGATGTCAATGACCTATAGTTGTCTATTATGAAAACTACATATGGCCCATAGTCGGCCTAGAAAATCTTATTAAATAACTTTGTAAGCTTAAGGTATATCATGGTTAGTATAATATATTACATAGTAAGCTTGAATACATGTATAACTTTCATAGTGAGCTTCCATATGTAACACAATGGGCTCTATAATACAGTGAGCTCTATATATCCATCATGAGCTCTATAATACAATGATTTAGTTGGATACTAAATGTCTATGTTAAATATTATAGGCATAGCCTTAGCTATTTGTTAGCGAAGCTATTTCCTGCTTCTCTATCAAAGAAAAGATATATAAAAATCTAATACATGGTTGAAGAACTTTCAACTTAGAGATATCAATCAGTCTAATACTTTCAAGTATAAACTTTGATATAGGGATTGACCATTAACATATCATGTACAGTTACTCATTGCTAGTTAACTTAACCATTGAAATGCAAGAATTTTATTTGACATCATTACAATCTACATAATGCAATCATAGATGGAGGGTCCAAAGAATGGAATTTCTAAACCATGCAACTAGAGTAAACATAATGGAAACAAAACAAATATAGAATGCAATGGAAGATTCAAATGCTCAATAGATTAGATAATCAAAATGCTTATATGCTGGAAACATGTGGGCTACAATCAAAGGGCTCATAGGCTTGCTTTTTGGGTTACAATACAAATGAAATATATGGCATTGAAGTACCTTCCGAAAATAATTTAACTTTCTATCTTATTATCTAAAACTACTTAACTGGAGAATTGACTTACTAATACATCTAAGAGATGTATATATCATCTTCAAGCTCATATAATCCTCTGCATCAGCCACAAGAGGTTACAAACTCCAATGAATGGTGTAGCATGTAGAAACATGTAGGTCAACCTACAACACATGGTATTATTCCGCAAATGAATGAAATTTGTTGCAGACCTCAAGGAAGGTCTATCAGGTCCTTATGTGCTATGTATGATGTTCCATTTGGCTTTGCAAGTCATGGAAGTTCTCCACAAACCTTTTGTTCTCTACTGACTATAAAATGCTCTGTTCTATGAATGTTGGTGATCTTCTAATAGTGATAACTTTCTGTAGATGAATCCAAATCTCTTGAAATATGAGTATGATGCAACTGACATGGCATAGAAGCTAAATCATGCTCCTTGAGATGTGATGTGAAGATGTGGTAAAAATTAAAGGTGTCTGAGAATGTGTGACTTGTGACTCTGTTAGGCCTTCTCTAAAAGTTAAACCTGAAAAAGTGAGTTTGGATTGCTACTTGGAGAACAAGTGAAATTGGTGAGGAGTCATTGAGTTGGGGAATTGGAGATTGAAACTCTAATTGAGGTAGGTTATATTGGGATTGTGGAGTGATTTTCCACCCCATCATTGCATAATTTATCAATCAATGACATCTCTTTGAGGCATTCCATCAAAGAGTTCACGTGCCTTGTGTATGTTTCCACATTTTGCATACATGTCTAATAGAGCATTTTGAACCATAATATCTGACAAAAATCCCCCATTTATTATGCTTTGATGGATGTTCATACCCTACTCCAAAGCTCCCATTTTGGCACAGGCAAGGAGGATGCTGTAATAGGTTACAATGGAATTTGGCTTCACACCTACTAATAGCATTTGCTTGAAAGTTTCTAAAGCCTTTTTAGCAAATCCATTTTGTGCATATCCCGCAATCATCCTATTCCATAAGATGGAATCTCTAACACCCTTCAATGCTCCTAGCTATCTACAAATGATAAAGAACTTCCTTGCCTTTCCGTGAGAAATTTTTTGGGCCATTGAAGCATAACACCAACTATGTATGCAATTTTATTGAGACAAATATCACACACAAACATCCATCGAAGCATGATGATCAGGGGAATACTTACAATATGTTGTAATTGCAAGTAGTTCTAAAGCAATCATCAGGAGGAATCTTGCATGTCATTGGGAGTCACGTCAAAGTCCCATCGATAGCTCGACAACACTCAAACTCATCGGCGAGAGAGGTGGACATCGGAAGGAAAAAGATTGTGGCCCTCCAATGGAATGAAAAACATTGAGGGACTTCATCAACAGGAGAAGCTTTGATGGGAGATAGAGTTAAGTCCCTCGAATGCCCCAAAAAGGGAAAAGATCAGTTTGAAATTTCCATCAATGGGAGAAATGAACATCAGCAGGAGTTATCTTTTCACATCACAATATTTGTACATTGTTATGGATGTTTATAGCAAAGGAAATGGGTTCCTCTTGTGATTATAAGTTATAATGAGTTCTTTTTCTATATACCATTTCACAGTAAGTAGAAGGTTTATAGCTGTAGAATGGATTATGAGCATGAAAAAGCCTTCAGAAATGCCATGTGAACCCTCTGAGGAGGAGTTTCATTTGTGTCTGAGAAATGGACTTATTTTATGTAGCTTAATCAATAAGGTTCAACTAGGAGCAATGCCAAAGGTGGGAGCATGTTGTTGACATTAGCTAGTTAATTTCATTTATCAACATTTCATAATTTTCCAATTGACTTCTTGCTTTTCTACTTTATTATGCTGACAATAATGATAATAATGTCTACATAATTGGAAAGAAGGTGGTTGAAAATATTCCATCACTTTTTCCTGAAGGCCAACCTCTATTTGCTTATCAATATTTTGAGAATGTCAAAAAAATTCTTGTAGCTGTTGAGGAGTTAAAGTTGCAAACATTTGAAGCTTCTGATTTAGAACAAGTGAGCATGCTCATTCCAATATTATTAGATTCTAAATAATTAGTTCTCTATACTTTTTTCTAATACTATTGTGTCTTCAGGGGAGCTTGCAACCAAGTTCTACAACAAAAATCATAGACTGTATTTTGGCTTTGAAATCTTACCATGAATGGAAGAAATCTGGATGAAATGGTTCTTGGAAGTACATAGGCCTTTTGAAGTCCCCTATGCTTCTTAGAAATGCAGGATCCCCTCAATGTACCTCTTCTTGTATGGTTGCAAAGGCCTTTGAAAACCTGTCAAATCCAATAGATGGTAGCATGCAAAATAATTGTAGGCAGTTGGATCTTTCAGGATGTGAAAAGCCTAAATTTACAGATGTAATGAAGGTTAAAGAAAGTGTTCCTAGGATAGGGCAGATTCAACAAAATGATGTTATTCACGTAGACTCACTGAAATATCACATTGTAGAGGTTATATTCATGACCTATTTGTAATGAAGGGACTAAACACCATTATCTCATGCTTTTCATTGTTATTTCATGTTTTGCAATGCTTGAATTGAAATATAACTTCATTCCTAAGTACATGATGGGTTATTGCATGTTTATGGTTGGCAAAACTAATTGGAGCTTGGCTAAGGAGTTTTGTTGTAGGCATTGAGAATTCAAAGGAAAACATTAACCATAATCTTTCTGAACCACTACTAGCTGCAACATTGGTATGTTACTTTGTTGTCATCCATATTTTCTAAAATTTTCATTAGAGCTTACCATTAGTGCAAATTTATTTCAGAATAGTAAAATTAATAAATGCATCTATATAGTATATATAGGTTATTTTTTAATGTATTCCCTTGCTAGATATGATGAGATGGGCTCAATATGTGTTGTTTGCATTTGTAACAAGATTCTGGTAAAAAAAATTGTACATTTAATTTCATCAACGTTCTAGATCACACTCCATGATCGATTATTAGGATAATTTTATTTAATCTTGATGATGGATCACTGACTCTGATCTGGATTCTCAATGATATTAAATGCTATTTTTACTAGAAGCTTGTTTAGTATATCACAGACTCTGCAAATTTCATGTTTATTATGTTTGCATGTGTTAATTTTTAGTTGGTTGTATGGTGTTTTCCTAGAGTTGGAGAATGCATTTTACAACTATGGGATAAAGCTGTAACATGTCTAGCATAGTTTAAAATTCTATCCATTAGCCTTTTGTACAAAGGAGATAGGATTGACAATTACTTTGTGCAGGTCTCTAGAGAATTTACAGATATGTCTTATGAGTGTGTGGCTCCAAATGGTAGTACAGGTGGAAAGCGAGTTCATTCACTCTCTTATGTTGATCCAAATCAGCTAGGTATTTAATTTGTATCATAATGCACTATGTTCTAGGATTGGAGTACTCTATTTGAGGCTTTCATTTTTATCAATGGACCAAACTCAAATGATCTGAGAATATAATGAGGCATTTTTATAGTTCATGTGAGAATTGTGTTAACTGATAAAAATCTACTTCCAAATATGCTTTTGATGGATGTTCATATCCTCATCCAAAGCTCCAATTCATACACAGGAAAGGACACTTTCAAGCCTATCAATTACAAATTTACAATCAATAATCAAGCTATTGATTAGATGTTTAGGAATAAGGTAGTTGTATATCACTAATTGAATATTGTCTATTTGTTTTCTATCTTGCATGAATTCATCTTTTTAAAACTTGTAAGAGATAACTACGAAACATTATATCTAGCGCCTAAGTTTAGGGTGTCATAGTTGGAAAAGGAAAAGAAAATGTTTGAATTTTATCCTCTCTATTATTTGACTTTTCTAAGTTTTTGATATGCAAATTTTGAAACCTTATTTTCAAGCTACAACTCCAAATTGGAGAAGTGAAAGGTGAATACCAGCGAAGAAGAGTTTGGAGAAGCTAAAACCAATAGCGGCGAGAAAGCTGTGGATTTTCAAGGGGATTAAATGGGTTGAGTTCCTATAGGAGGTCGCTTCCCTTTCAAAAGGACTATAGTTAAGGAAGGGGAAAACAATATAAGTATATGAAAATAGGAGTATTTTGTTTATATAGTGTCTATAAGTTGTGTAGTGGCACTAAGACATTGAATGTAACCAATGAGAATTTGATTTTCCAATGAGGCTTAATAAAGTAAATTTTTAGAGTGGTTTTTTCTCCACTCATAAATAATGTGTTGTGGCTCCTTTTGATTTGTAATCTTTTTTTTTTTGTGTCTTATCAATCATATTTTTTCAAGCCTTTAGTCTTCATCTCATGGTGCTTCTTCAAAATTTGAATATCTATGATACTTGAAGTTTATATGCATTAATTTGTGAGGATTAATTAAGTTAGATTTGATTTTTAATGACTAAATATATGGCTAAAGAAATGACTACATTAATGGCTAAATACATGACTAAATTAATGACATATGACTAAATAAATGACCAGTTAACAACAATCAATGACTAAATGAATGACTAAATATATGACTAAATAAATGACTAAATTAACGACTAAATCAATGACTAAATCAATGACCAAATCAGTGACCAAATTAATGACCAAATCAATGACTAAAAATCAATGACTAAATAAATGACTAAAATAGTTTAGTCATAAATTTGGTGGTGTTATAAATCACTACAAATAAACCACTAAAATAGTCACGTGACTAAAATTAATGACTAAATAAATGACTAAATCAATGACTAAATCAATGACCAAATCAATGACCAAATTAATGACTAAAATCAATGACTAAATAAATGACTAAAATTGTTTAGTCATAAATTTAGTGGTGTTATAAATGACTACAAATAAACCACTAATAGTCACGTGACTAAAGTTAGTCATTTATATGCAATTTTTAGTAGTTTATTTAGTCATATATTGTTGTTTGTGTACTAGTGTTTTGGTGAACTTGCATATTGAACACATCATCTTTCTAATTTCATTTGCATCTTGCATCCTAGGTTTCCTTTGCATCAACATTCAATTAGGGTTTGTTTTGTTTATGCATCCTAGGGTTTCTAAAATTGCATTAGTAGAAGAAACATATAAACTTCATTTCTGCATATATCAAATCATTCAAAAATTGAAAATTTGCATTTTCATCTTCATTTTACATTTGAAAAGCATTAAAATCACTTTAATTTTTGGAAAAAAAAATCTCATAAAATTTGGACTCATTTTGCCACCCTAGTGAGAATCAGTCCACACGAACATTACAAACTACATTTTTTAGAGCATTTTTAAGATTATTTTTACGTATCCACAGTTTTTGTTGTTAAGGTATGTCTGGAGGATCATCATGCAAAAAAATAGGCCCTTAGAAATTGGCAAAATTCAGAAAAATCGATGTTAGGCAATTTGATGTAAATATTTGAATAAGAAGTTATCTATATTATTTCAAAAATATAAGAATAAATTTGTAAATAATTGAATGTAATTTCTAAAATACTAGGTTTATTTAAAAATAAATAAAATCTATTTGGTGAAATTTGAAATTTCCATGCAGTGAGTACTTAAATTCCGGAAAAATAAGAACTAGGTGTTTAATGAGCCACCTAACCATAATAAAATTATAATATTTTTGTAGATTTTATATATAAGTAGGGACTCATGTTTGTGGATGTGATGCATATTTTTTTGTAATTTTTTCCAAGTAAATAATTAATTGTAATTTTTTTATTACAACTTTTAGAAAATATAAAAGCTAGGTAATAATACGACCACCTTAACTTGGTCAAAACTTCATGAAATTTAATTTTTCTTTTTTGAAATCCCACATATATTATGTGAAGCATAGAATGTGACGCATTTTTTGGATTCAAAAAATGTGACCGTTTGAAAGTTATACATGTTTTTCAATCAACCTATCGATCAGGACTTTAGTAGTAATTCTAATAGAAGATGAATAATAATTATTTATTAAATTCAAATTAAAGAATAATTTATATTTTTGGAAAGCTGAGAATCTCCTCTAAAACCCTTTTCATTTCACATTAATTTTGGGTGAAAAAAGTCATCAATACATACCCTCATAATATTGCCACTTTTGGCGCACCATGATCTGCATACCACGTTTCCCTTGTCATAATTTTCAAGATTTTTTGTTTTCTCTTCTTTCTTGCATCTTAGTTTACTTTTACTCATTTTCATCATGGCTTTTTCTTTTAACAAGAATTGGAATTCATTGAAATCCTTAGTAGACATGTCCAATTGTGTCTTTGGTTGTTATCCTAATGACCTTGAGCTTCCTCATGCTCCTTCAACTCATGATTGTCCTCCTCATGATGTAGACATCATTGGAGAAGATGGTGATAGCATGAACAAGTTCTTAAATGAATGTCTTGATAACCTTGAAGCCAATGTTGCCTTTTACCCATCCATGAAGTCACAAGATCTTCCTACTGTTGCACCTCTTGATCACTTTGGTTATATGCATCTTGAAACAAATGAAGGATCTAAGTTCCCTCCCATAGGTGGACCTAGTTCCTCTAAACAACCACATCCTCAACCATTTTATGATAAAAAAGTTACAAACACACCAATCAACCTTGAAGAAGCATATGGAAAAGGATTTACTATCCTAAGTAAACAAGGTTGTGACAAAACAAATGAACATGACATTCACCAACTTTTGGAACAAAGACCAACAAAAGAAAACACAACAGGATTAGGATATTAAGATCCTTCTCATAACAACAAGCCTCCTTATGAATATTGGAGACTTCAAGATGATGGTACAATGATATTTGATTCTCCTCTTGACATGAATGTTCTTCTCCCATGTGAACAAACTTTACATGATACCACTGCCAAGGATGTTAGGATCCCCATGGGTCCTCTTCCTCCCTCAATCCATGAAAAAGGAGAATCTAGTAAATGTAAAAGACCTTATAAATTGAAAAAACTCAAGTTTCCTCTCCATCCACCACCTGAATGTGAGAGGAAACTCCAAATGATTTTAAACCAAGGTCTTATCCTATTAGCACCTATGAACAGGTTGGTCATTTTTCCCAAAGATTCTAACATACCATATTGCAAATATCATTGTATTCTTGGACATCGAACTGATGAGTATCAGACATTAAAGGACAGACTGGACAAGTATCACTTCACTGATACTGACTTTCATCCTATCATATCATAATCAAACTTCACCAAATTCCTAGTCATCATGCCATAGTTGTAGAATTTTTCATTCTCACTATTGCTTGATCCTTCCCATCACCTACCTTGGCTCATTCTTGTCTTCCACTCAGTAGGGGCAAGAAGTTGTTAGCCTTTTCCTTGTAGTGCATATGTCCTTGTCTCTTAACTACATTATTCCTCTTCCACTTGTCTTAATTAAGATTGTGAATCCAATAACTAGATTAATGGTTGAATTACATTTGCATTACTACCCTCCTTTACATTTTCCTTTTTCTTTAGTTTACTTGTACGTGCGTATCGTGTTCCCCCGTAATGTTCGTTTGATGTTCTCTCTTTTTGTGCACTTCTTCTATTTGTACCTCTATTCTTCTATATGTTGTACATTGTCTTTTTCGCTTTTGTTTTGTGTTTTCCTTTTGGGGATGACACAAAGCGTAGAGATTCTCTATGTCTCTTCCATGTTGACCCAAAAGATCCTTTTCTTTTGTTCACTTTTGCTTGTGTTTTTCCTTTTGAGGATGACGCAAGGCATTGAGATCAAAATGTCTCCTTCATGTTGACCCAAAAGATTTTCCCTTTGCTTTCACCTTTTCGCTTTCTTTTCCCTTGTGTTTTCCTTTTGAGGATGATTCAAAGTGTTGAGACCGCAATGCCTCTTCCATGTTGACCCAAAATAGACTTTTTTTTCTTTTGTTTTCGCTCTCTTTTTGTTATTCTTCCAGTTCTATGTGTATTTGGGGAATGATGACAGTTGTGAGCTCTTTAATAAAAAAATTGCAGCAACGAACATACTAACCCCAAATCCATAGATCCCTTATGTGTTTGGTACATTCCTTTCTAGGGGGAAACTCCCCTTTCTTTTTGTTTCCTTTTCGTTTACATGAAGTAGCCTTAGTTGGAAACATATGATTTGGCATAGGAGCTTTCCAAGTTGGCTCTCATGTCTTGTTTCTTTTCTTTTTTGCATCTTTCCTTCCCTACTTTAAAGTACTTGCTCACAAAATGGTGTGTAGCAATTCCTTTAAAGTGGGGGGAAATACATTGGCATTATTCATTTGCATTCTTGGTTCTTAGTGCAACCTTTTCACTTCAAATGATGCATTTGTCACTTTGTGGACGACATTGGGTATGATTTCCTTCATAAGTGTGATCTATCTTAGCATATTATATTTCTCTTAGTGGCCTGATGCGACACACTACATCCCCTTAATTGTGAATATTCTATTCTTTGATCGGTCCTCTCTTGGAGACATTAGACACAATGTTCCCTAAGTGATAGACCTCACATGAACTTAACAAGACTCATTTGAACATTTCTTTTACATTTTACATTTTTTCATTTTTACATTTTACCACCTTGCATAATACAACTTGCATGCCTATGGTACCATCCTCTTTGTTCATGATTTGTAAGCATACAAAGCTTTTCTTGTCTCATGAAGCATGAACCGACATTTTTTCCTTTGTGGCACCTTGTTAAAATTATCAGGAGGTATAACTTTAGCATGGTTGAGCGGGAAGCCCATTTTGAAGCACGACTTTCCCCATAGACACTTATGTGTTTGTGAGTACATACCAACTAGTGTATGTTTCTCACCTTTTGGGCCTTCTCACCCGGCAGACAACCATGAGTTTTGTCGCCCCAGAGTGAGTATGACTTCTCTTTTTTCTCACAAACTGCCTAGATCTTATCCACAACTAGTTGGAAAAATGATCGAAGCTTGATCCAACTCTCCCTTCTCTTCTTCTGTTTCACATGTGTATTCCCTTGTTCTTATGTTTAGTTTTCCATCCAGGATCTTCATCTCGGGGGCTTGATCATCCCTCTTGACCATTGTCATTCCATCTTGCTAGCATAAGTGCATTTGGATCCCTCTCGATATGCATGACTACTTTAGTGTGAGTTTGAAGCAAGTTCATCCTCACACTAAAGTGGGGGCTAAATGTAACATAGAAAAATGGATTTTTGGACATTTTCATGGTTATTTAGGTCTTTTTCCTATGATATTTGACTTATCTTTCTTTGATTTAATGTTCCAATGTAACTTATGCATTCACATTAGGTCCTAAATGTTCAAATTATGATGTCTTGTGAAGGTGTTGTGAAGTATTGTAACACATTTCTACACTTTTCTAACTCTTCTCATTATAATTCATCTAAAAATAACCTTTTTATTCCTTATCAAGTCTTATTTTAAAGTGTTGTAAAGTCTTGTAACAAGATTTCATGCTTTTATAGGCTTATCTTCACTATTTACACCTTTCTTATGCTTTATTTGGCCCCTTTATGAACTCATAAGACTTAATTAGGTGTATTTTTTAATGTAAACCCAACAAAAAACATTAAATGCAACTTAATTCCTGACACCCAATAACAAGCCTAAGGTGGGACCCATTCGCCATGGGTGGCGAATGAATCCCTCTTAGCTCCAAATTCAAAATAATTCAAAATTCCTTTCAGGTTTTTATTCAAAAAGACCTTATGTCGGCCTGTGATGTATTATTAGGTTATTAGGGAATAAGTGTGTATAAATAAGTATTTTTCTATTCATTTTACATCTAATTCATCCAAGCATTCACCTAATTCATTCAATTACATTCAAACATCATTTGATGAAGAAAACATCAAGCATCTTGGAGCAGCCATTGACATATCTTTAGATTTCTTCAACAAGGCTTTGGTGAGTTAGGACACTTGCATGTTGTTATTCATCATTTCCTTCTTCATTTCATTCTATTTCTTTATTAAGGGTTTGATTACCAAAGTGGGATTTGACCAAGGAAAATCCCTATACCCTAACCCTTAACCATTTTCCCCCTTTTGCATATGTGTTTGAAGACCTTTGTATGCAGATTTTTCAAGAAAATAGGTGTTGAAAGGTGGTCAACAAGTCAAGTCAACCTTAATTCAAGCTTGGAGACAACCTACAACCCATTTTTTGCAGAGTTGACTCTGTGAACCCGACAAGAAGAAAAGTGCAGATTTGGATCTATAGGATTGACCTTTGAATTTGCAAAATTTTGGAGGACTGATTTTCCATCAATGGTAAATGAGTCCCACTTGAGGGCTGAAAAAGTTTATTCTGTCAAAATCTAGTTCCTAACAGTCGAAAAGCAGTTTCAGGTCTTTTTACTAGTAGCAAGATTCACCATCAGTGGCGAATGAGTCCCACTAGTGATTTACAGTGATTTCTTCTAGTTTCCATAACCTTCTAGGATCAACATTCAACTTCCAGGTGCACTCCATTCAGTCTCATTCATTTCTATTTGCATTAATTCATGTTTTTAGTTCATTTTTGCATTACATAATGTGTTTCAAACAACTTGTATTTCAATAGTTTTTCATTGATAATCAATCAATTTCATTACTTAGTTGCATTTTTATCATTGCATTTAGTCTTAATTACATCATACATTCCTTAGTTTGAGTGAATCACCTAGATTTGTGGTGTGAAATCTATCTCTTTCCTTTAGGTGAAAGACCCTAATTGAGCAAAGACATGGCATCCCTAAACCACTAAATTTTTTGGTTCAAGAACAATGAATACAAAGATTATAAAAATTCAAAAGAAAAAAATCTTCATATTATTTTATTACTAGCGTATCCATTTAAAAAAAAAACCTATGTACAAGATAGAGTACATATTTTTATTTACTATTACAACAAAAAATAATGTCCAATATTATAAATAATAAAAAAATTAAAATTAAATTGTTCAAATATAAAAATAGATAAACCTAACCATAAATTAAATAAATCTAAAAAATATTATCTTATTCTTTTTTTTTTAATTAATTAAAAATATTCAATTATATTTATCTTAAATAAAATCTTATGTTAAAATTTTATTATCTTATTATCTAAATTTCATCTTACTTTTAAAATCTAAAATAATTTTTAAAATTTAAAAAAAGAAATGAAATTTTATCTTTATCTTATATTCTAAAAATTAATTCTCCCTAATCATTTTTTCTTTCTAACTCTCCTAAATATTTTAAAGCAATCAACATGAAAGAATTTAAAATCTTTGAAAAAATAAGAGACATTATATTTCTATTTTCTTCCCTTTCTTTCAATATAAAAATTAACGATTCCACTTTTTGTTTTATTTTAGTTAAAAATCTCCATGCAACGAAAACAACGTAACATGGAAGTGGAATACAACATCAAATAAAATATCCCCGCCTAGAAAATCATGGAGTCCTTGGAAATGATCTCCACCATTAACATGGGAAAAGTTCATTGAATTTTCTAAAGCCATGATCAATGAGTACCTCAGTGATCGTCAAAGTCTTTAAGGAAACATTGGATCTTTATATGACAAATTTTATTTGCATAACATTGGATATTTGTGAAGACTTGTCAAAATTCCAGTCAAATTGAGAGAATGAAAATAATCCAATTTAACATGAGCATTTGAACATTAAAGTCTAACCTATTGGGTAATCCCTACAAAATAATTGTATCACCAAACATAATGTTTTTTATATTGATTTCTTAATCTAAATTGTTAGATAATATAACAAGTATGTAGTTATAATTTATACATTAAATTGAAAGTGTATGAAAATAAACTCTAAAATTATAGATTATAAAATGTATTCAATAGCAGCTTTAAATTTTAATGTTGTGAAAAATAGTTAATAATAATAATAATAATAATAATAATAATAATATTTAGGACAAAATAAGAATCATAGTGCAATGGTAAAAGATGTATATTCATGTAATTTTTATTTAAGTTTAAAATTTATTATGAATAAGTTAATTTTATGTATTGATGCAAGACAAGATAGTATCTTTTTACATAAAAAAGTAGAAAATAGTCTTATTCTAGTTTCACTTATTTCAATATTTTAGATTTTTTTTGATAATTTCATCATTCACTACTATAGTTTAGATCCATGAGTGTGGATTGTGGTTAATTTCATGTCCACCGATTTTAACACTAAACTTCATATTCAAATTATTAAATTTGAGCACATGTTTCCCTCTTTTGTAGTCATATTAACTAGGTGAAAATGTGAATTATTTCCAATTACATTGAAGGGTGGTGCATTACAGATTAACCCCATTTCATTTATATTATCTACAAATCCACAAAGAACATCTAGGTTAAAGGGAATCTAGTATACATATTAAAAAATAGAATTTTGAGACATCAACATCCTAAGACCATATTGTATGGCTTGGATTGTTTCCTTTAATATTTTTTCATCATCATTCAAGTAACTTTCCTAGGGGTTAGACTAAGGGAGAATCGCCTACCTAGAAAACTCCTCAATGCTATTCCTAAACATTATTAGTCAAATATTAAAATCAAAGATATAGAGGCAAACAAGTTATAAAGGCTAAAAGTCAAAAAAGTTTATGTTCATAACTTTATTTCTATGTGCATGTTTAGTTTGGAAACATATGGATGAGCCATATTGTCATGTAGTTAGTTTGTTAGATTTACAATAGTAATCTAATAAGCCATGAAATTATGATACATCAATAATCAATTTGTAACATTTAGTGTAGTTAAAATCTAAATCAAATAAAGAACTAAGTACAACTATTTCATTAATTTAAGTTCTAGGTTAAGCTTAACATTTACTGTATAATCAATTTTTACTCCTAGCTCTATATTGTATGATTATTTATTTTATTATTTAGTTAATCTACCCTAGGAAATTTGCATGAGGTGAGGTGTTATTTTTTCTTACATAAATTGGTGAACTTGACATTTCTACATGATCAAGGATTTTTACCTTAGTGTTTGTTCCTTCTTTCATTAGGGTTTTCAAATGTAATTTTCTAATAGCATTTATTTTATATATAATTTAAACTAGGTTTGTATCCAACCCTGTTTATGTGTGATTGAATTCGTTACTCTTATATCTTTTTATATCATGGACAAGTTTGTCTTCTTTTTGGATGTATTATTACATCATGTATGTGTTCTCCCCTCCTTCCCATAGTTGTTAGTAATTTTATTTCTTTCTAAAAAATACATCCATTCAATTTTAGTTGAGATTAATTTCAATTTGTACTGTTGACTAAAGTAACTATTTTTCACACTTAGTTTGGGAATGAGTAGTTAATGATAAAATGGACTTAATTATGCCTTATTTAGGGTATTGTAAAGTGTTTTCTTACACTTTCACACTAATCAAGGGTTCATTAATAAATTGAGTTTAATTAGAGCTTAATTGACCCCTTAAATTCAAATCCAAGCCTTATTTATTGCATTTTTCAAAGGATAAATATTAACACTCATTAATAATGTTGCATAACACTTAATTTTCCAAGGTTTGAGTCCTAGGATAGTGACCTAGGACCCATTCACCACTTGGAAAATAGGTCCCCACTATGTTCTAGGACCCCCTTTTGGTATATTATTTCACCTCCCTAGAACTTGGTCCTAGAAAACTGTGCTAGGACCCATTCACCCAAGGTGGTGAATGGGTCCTCCTTAGGAAACCACTTTTTGAACTTATTTGTGGTGAGATTTTAATGATTTTGAATCCTAGATCTGATTTTGGCTTGTGTTATTTGAATTTCGAGATTAAATTTTATGATAAGTATAAATATAAGCTTATTTCACCTAGTTTCATCTAAGCAATCCTAAGAATTATTATGCAAGCATCCTAATAGTTCACAAGAGAATTATACAACATTCAATAGTATTTCAAGGACATTAAAAGGTAGATTATCAAGGTTTTGTTGCAGCATTCAAAGGTCATATCATCATGTCAAAGGCATAGTGCATCAAGCATGTTGTTGAGCTAGTGTGTTGATGTAGCATTCAAGATCCAATTCAAGCATTGTTTCACATCCAATTCATGATCAAGATCTGCATTCTTCATAGCAACTTCATGTTAGATTATTGATTTACATTTAAATACTTCATCCAAGGTATCATTGTTTCATGTTTCATGCTTCATGCTTCATGTTTCATTATTTCATCACAAGGTTTAATTACTGTGTCGCCAAAAAATGTATAATTATCGTGTCACCAAAAAATGTATAGTTGACATTTTTATGCTCACTTGAGTCTTTCTAATGGGCTTTGGCTTAATTTTTCCTAGGTATAATGTTGTAATATGGTCAAAATATTCATATTAGGTCCTTAAAATTAAAATTATGATGTCTTATGAAGGTGTTGTGAAGTGTTGTAAAACATTTCTACACTTTTGTAGACTCTATTCATTACAATTCACCTAAAAATCACCTTTTTGTCACTTATTAAGTCCTATTTTGAAGTGTTGTAAAGCCTTGTAACAATATTTCAGGCTTTTCTAGGATTAATTTCACTAATTCAACCCTTCCTCATGTCTAAATGACCCCTTAATACACTTTCTGACCATTTTCAAGTGTATTGTTAAGGATATTCTTGTTGGAAAACTTTTAATGCCCCAAAATTCCCAACACCCAATTAATTTTATTAAGTGGGACTAAGTCGCCAATAGGGGCGACTTAGTCCTTTTTGGCACAAAACTCAAAATAATTTCAAAATTCTAGCAGGATTTTGTCCTCTAACCCTTGAGGTCGGACTGTGATGTGTTAATTTTGGGAAATTTTAGTGAAATCAAGTATAAATAATGGTTTTTCACCTCATTTTACATCTCCTATATTCATCTATCTCCAAATCACATTAAGCATTCAAGCAAATCAAGCATTATCAAGTCAAGCTATTGGAGGTCTTCATTGCAAATCTTCAGACTTTGAGCATCAATGGTGTGGTAAGTTTATGAAATTTTCACTTCCATGTTATCTGTTTATCATACTCTTTTCATTCTATTTCATTGTTTAAGGTTTGATTACCAAAGTGGGGTTTGACCAAGGCAAACCACTATTCTCTAACCCTCAATTGTTTTCCCCTTTTTGCATGTGATTTTTGTATGCAGATTTGTCAAGCAATAGGTGTTGAAAAGTGATCAAAAAGTTCACAAAGTCAAACAAGTCAAGACAACCCTAATTCAAGCTTGGAGAAGACTTTCTGCTCCGTTTTCTGCAAAAACAAGTACAAACACCTGTCAAGAAAGAGTACAGATTAGAGACTTCCAGATTCTATTCAGAATTCCCTAATATTTGCAAGAGGACTAAGTCACCACTAGTGGTGAATTAGTCCCGCTTCAGTGCCTAAAATCTGATTTTGACATTTTTGGATACCCATTTGATAGATTCCCATTCTAACAAAGTTTCTTGAAACTGGGAGTAAGTCACCCAAACTGGCCTAAGTGTCCTGATCAACATTTCAGTCAAATTTGTAAAATTCCAGAATCTCCCAACATCATACTTCTGATTCCAAGTGCACCTCTTCCTTTTTGTTATGTCATTTCATCATTTAGTTGCATTTCTTAGGCATTTCTGCATATCACATTATGTTTTCTAAATCATTTCATTTTTAAATCAGAGCATTAGGACATCTTAATTAGGAATAATGCATCTCATTAACATTAGTCTTGAGTGTAAAAATTTGCATTTTGGTTCCCCACCCAATTTCCCTTTTCTCCTTTTAGGTGAAAAATCCTAGGAGGAAAGCATTGTGAGGGGTCAAACCAAAATAATTGTTTACAATTACATAAATGGGGCTTGGCCAAGGAAAACCCCTATTCCCTAACAATCAATAATTTTTTCTCCTCTTTGATGTGTGATTGCATGTTTTAGGTTGAAGATCAAGTGGAAAACAAAAGTTATAATGTTGTAAAGATTGAAAAGTTGCAAAAGTTGTCATCCATCTTTCAAGACCACGAAAAGTTGCCTACAAAATTAATTTATGACTTTCAGGAGCTAGTCACCTGGGAACTGGAAGTGTAGACATTGAAGAACATAACCTAGAAATTAGTTTTCAGAAACCCTAGCAAGGACCCATTCACCACCTTGCACGAATGAGTCCTTAGTGACCCCCAAAACAAAACTTTTTCAACAAGGCACACATTGTTTCAGCCTCTTAAAACCTTCTTATTTCTGTTATAATAGCTAGGATTTATTTTTGATTGTTATTTATGCAATTTTCCCTTCAAAATTGAATGAAACACCCTAGAAGAAAAACTTAGGGGTTTATCGTCTTGTTCATTCATTTTGATATACCCCCTATTTTGCTTCATTTCACAATTATACGTTCCCTCTGGATCTTGTGAACATGACAATTTGAGCCTACTAGAGTATATTAGAATATTAACCAACTCTACTAAAAATATAATCAAAACTCTTGATTAAGAACAAGGGTTAGTACAACATGATGAAAGCATAAAAATATATCATCAAACTAGCCCTTGTACCATCGAATGATGGTATAATCACAGATGGTTGGATGTGAGTACTCTTTCTAGATGCATAAGGTTGCATTCAAGTAGTGGATGAAATGGATTGGGTTGAGGCCAATTTATATATTTTTTTCCCAAGGAATGGATGGCTAGAATTAAAAGATGAGATCAATGGCTCATACTGTTTGAGATCTATGAAAATGAGAGGACAAGTTTCCTCATGTGGTTGGATGAGATGGAGGGAGAGGGATTAAGGGGAGAATCTATGGTGGAGATTCTCCTTAGAGGAAATGGATGGATGAGAGGGTAAGTTCACAAAGATGGGGGGCCAAAAAGGGGTCTTAAGTGGCCACTTTTTTTTTTTGAAATAAGGAAATACTGAGCTTCAATGAGAAATTAAGGATAATTACACTCAAAATTTTAAGATGCAAAAAATAAGGGTCATAATGCTCTAAATCTACTTTCTAAACTATTTTTTTTAAAATGGTAGAGATTAACAGACCAAAAACAACAACTAGAAGCATAAAATAACTTGTACAACCCACAAAAAATCTCTTGAATCCATTATAACTAGTGTGAAGATATAGGGGGCACAATGTGCCAAAAATTATGTTAAATGGAAAATATCACTCAATGCAAATATTATAGAGTATAAGAAATAAGTTATTAACAAGTTTTAAAATATGAGATTTTTTTTTTAATTTTAAAATATAATTTGAATTGATACACAAAATCTCAAAAATCATTGCATTACATCATCTTCAAAATATAAACTGCTTGCTTGATATAAGTGAAAAAAGTGACAATTTAGATAAGAATACTAATTTGAATGTCCCACTTAGGCCAAATAGTGGAAGACACCTTTATGCTTCCACCCCACTCCTATAGTAGGGAATTTGACATATCCATAAATTTGACACTATTTTATTTGAAATATTTTTGGGACACTTATGAACAAGCCACTTTGATATTTATTTATCACAATCCAAGGACAAGACATAAAAAGGGAATTTGGAGGTTGAAAATATTTATAAGTTCATTCAAACGTGAGGAAAATCCATCTTCATGTACAAGATAAAATTAGGGAGACTCAAGCTAAGTGAATATTCATACATGATAAACATAGGGTGGAACATAAATTTCAGAAGTTGACATCATGTAGATGTGTTGAATTTTATCAAATATAAAATATGATATATTGCATTTAGTATGGACCTAAGTCCACCTCTATGGAGATATACTAATTCATGAATGTAGAGAGTTTGTACTAGTTTGAACATTCCACCTTAGATTAAGAAGAAGATATATTACAATCTAGTCAATATTTTGAATTTAATGAAAAATAGGAAATAAAATATGGTGATGAAATAGAAAAGAAGATGAGAAAGACAAGGGATGATGAGATAGAGACATGGTTAATAGGGGTATGTGTAGGATCATCAGAGTTAGGCAACTTGACGTAAAAATTTGAATACGTTGTTCATATTATTTCAAAAATACATGTAAGAATATAATTTGTAGAAAATTGAATGTAGTTTCTAAACTACTAGGTTTGTTTAAAAAAATATAATCTATTTGGTGAAAATTTGAAATTTAAATGCAATAGTACTTAAATTTCAGGGAAAAAATAAGTAGGTGTATGTCTAACCACCTAGGTAACCACAATAAAATAATAATATTTTTTTATAAGATTTTAGATATAAGTAGAGGACTCATGTCCTAATGTGATGCATATTTTTTTGTAATTTTTCAAGTACATAATTAAGTATGTTTTTTTATAACTTTTAAAAATTATAAAACCCGGTATATACATAACTTGGTCAAAACTTCATGAAATTCAAATTTCTTTTTAATCCTATAGTGTCTGAAGCATAGAATGTGATAGATGTTTTGGATTCAAAAAATGTGATACCGTTTGAAAGCTATAGATGTTTTTCAATCAGCCTATCAATTAAAACTTTAGTCATAATTTGAATAGAAAATCAATGATAATTACTTATTAAATTCAAAGTAAGCATAATTATATTGGTGGAAAATTTGAGGAAATCTCTTTTAAAAACCCATTTTGTTTCATCAATTTTGGGTAAAAAAAGGTTATGTTCATACCATCATATTTCCTTTTTGGCCCATCATGATCACGCATATGCGAAGAAGAAACATTACTTCTAAAGGTAATGTGCATTTAAAATAGGAGAGTGGGAAGAGATTCCCTTATTTATTGACTTATTACATCATTTTGAAATCAAAATCCTCTTAATAAAGATTCTTTTAATATAAAAGGGTATGTCACGGGATCATCATGGAAACAGTATAAGTGGCAAAAATTAGAAAAATGAGTGTTAGGCAACAATGAAATTTGAATAAGTTATATATATTATTTCAAAAATATGTAAGAACAAATCTGTAGAAAATTGAATCACAGTTCTAAACTACTGGAATTTAAAATAAATAAAATCTATTTGGTGAAAATTTGAAATTTCAATGCGGTGGTACTTAGAATTTAGGGAAAAAAATAGAAGCAGGTGTCATCTAACCACCCTAACCATAATAAAATGATGTAAATTTTTATAATATTTTATATATAAGTAGAGGATAATATGGATGTGATGCATATATTTTTATAGTACCAGTAAATAATTAATTATAATTTTTATTACAAATTTTTAAAAATAAAAACTCGTATGTCGACCACCTTAACTTGGTCAAATTCATGAAATTTAACTTTTCTTTTCTTAATCCTATAGTATGTGAGCATGTTCAGATTCAAAATGTTGATACCATTTGAAAGTTATAGATGTTTTTCAATTAGCCTATTGATCGGGACTTTAGTCATAATTCTAATAGAAAATGAATAATAATTATTTATTAAATTCAAAGTAAAGCATAATTTATATTGGTGGAAAGCTCAGAATCCCCTTTAAAAACCCTTTTCATTTCATCAATTTTGGATAAAAAAGTCATCGACCACATAACCTACAAATACCCATAATATTGCCACTTTTGGCCCATCATGATCTGCACATACCCAAAGTTAGATTGTATAAAGCTTCCAAACCAATGGGATCATAGATATTTATTTTAATTAAATATTTGACACATGTGCTAGTAGGAGACTAAATTTTAATAGTAATGTGATTTATTTTTTGCAAGATAGTTCATGGTGTTGATTAGGAGGTAGCAATGAAGGTCTAAGATATCTATATAATTATTTATTCATGCTATAGATATTAGACTTGAGTGGGAAAAAAATGTTAAAATCACCACTGTGTACATATAATCAAAATGTTATCTATTGTGGTGAATCTCTATATGAGGCATGAAGTCAATAGATATTCTACCATGGTGAACGACATATATACCAAGACAATTAATAAGATAATGTGCTTAATGTGTGAATTCTATGGTGATAGGATGATTCACAATCATGAGGAAGTGATGAACATATTTTATTTAATATGGAGTGAAAACCAAAAAAAAAATCTACGCAAATGATGTGTGAAAGGAGTAGGTGTTTCCCTTTGAATGGTGTCAAAGGGGGAGAGAAAAAGAGTACAATTCAACAAAGAGAAAGAACAGTGAAGTATGTAGGGAAGTTGGTTGAGTTTATGGCCCTTTTCCATTGATGTCAAAGGGGGAGAGAGTTGGTTGAAAAACCACAGTTCACAGGAGTAAGTTGTAGGAAAGAGCTAGAGTTGTTTAGGAGAGAGTTGGTTGAATATGGTTTGAAGACCATAGGGGTAAAGATTATTAAAGAGAAAGAGAATCAAAGTATGAAGAGTTTCCCCAGTTAGGGGGAGTGCTTCTTGTTGTAGTGTTGATGTTGGTTGATTTTATTGTTGATGGTTTTTCAGAGAGCTAGTGTTTTAATCAATGACAAAAGGGGAGATTATTACAAGTATGCTCCTGGTGTTGTCATTGATGTAAATAGTTTTTGGTGTTGGTCATTGATGTAAATAGTATAAAGATGATTGATGTTTTCAAGTTTCTTGTGCTAGTATGGATGTGTTGTGATTTGATAAGAAGGTGTTGTGGTGCTTTCATTAGTGTTGTCATTGATGTCTTGATGGATGTAGTGTAGCAAAATGCACACCCTTGCATTTTCACACTTGTTTGGGCCCGCCTTGCTTTATTTATCCCTATTTATGTCTTAATTGGACCTATTTTGCATCCAAAAGCCCAATAAATTGTATCATTTTATGGCTAATCCCAAAAAACATCAAAGGATAAATGATAATTTACTAATTTTTGCTGTGTTTCCTTGATTTTTGGATTGGACCTTGATTTTTAGAGGCACCTTAAAAGGCCCCTTTTTGGAGTCTGTGCCCCAAGTTTCAAGCCTCAGGACTAAGATGCCACCTAGGGCGTCTTAGTCCCCCTCAAGTTATTTTTGGGATTTAATTTCAAATCTTGGTGGGATTTATCCTCCTTTAATTAATGAATTCATATGTTGATTGGTGTGGTGTAATTTTAGGATATTAAACATGGATAAGTATAAATACAAGGTTTTTTCATTCATTTTCATATAATACTTTTGTGAGATCATTCCTAATAGCATAATTGAGTTCACAAGAGCATTCAGGAGTAGTTCATCAAGAATTTGGAGCCATCATCAAGATTCAAGCATCATGTCAAAGATATTCTTGCATCATGTGTGTTTTTAAGCTAACATTTGTGATGTAGGGTTTTAATTCAAGCAAGAAATTGAAGTCAAGATCTATATTCAAGCTAGCCACTTCACACAAGTTTGTAGATTTCACAACAAGGCTTTGGTGAGTTGCAACATAGCACTTTGTTCATTCATCATTTCCCTTCATCATTCTATTTCATTCCAAGGTTTAATTACCAACAAGGGGTTTGACCAAGGAAAACCCCCATTCACTAACAATCAACAATTTGTTCCTTCCTTGTGTGTTTGTGTTTACAAATTTAAGTTGAAGATCATTTGGAGTGAAAAGTTGCAAAGTTGTCATCTTCATGGAAAGTCACCTACAGAACAGATCTAGAAGTTTTAGGATCTGAGATTTGAGAAGAAGAAAGTGTAGACCTTGGACCTCAGGATCACGTTGTGAAATTGCAAAAATTCAGAGTGGGACTAAGAAGATAGTAAGGGTGTCTTAGTCCTCCTGGAGGTATTTTTCAGAGATTCCTTTAGATCTAGTTTTGACATCTGCCCCAAAAAATAACAGCTAGACTAAGAATACAGTAAGGGCGTCTTTGTCCTCCCTGGAATTTTTTGAGAACATTTTTGCATTTCCAAAATCCTTATCACATTTCCAGACACCCCAGGTACATACATCCTGACTTTTTGTTACTTAATTTTTTCATTTGTACTCATTATTCAGCTTGCATTACTAGGTTTTGTGAGTTGAATATCAAGTTGTCTTTTTCCAAGCTTTTGCTTGGTGGTGAACCCTTCAAAGCCTAAGGAATCATCCTAGGTCTCACTTATTAAGAATTGACTCACCTTTGTGTTGATAGTCAATCCACTTTTAGATCCTATGTTTCCTTAAATGAACCTTCCCCTTATAGGAAAAATTCAAGATAAAGGATTTCTTCCTTGTGCAAAATTTTTTCCAATGGTTTAATGGATAAGAGTTATAGTTGTAATAAGTTCACTTGGTTTCCAAGTGCTTTTGAGAAAATTTGAATAAAAGATTGTGTAGTGTAACAGAGGAATGTTTATTGTTGTGCTCCACATTTTTTCATGGTTGAAGATATTCTTGTGTGGTTTGGATATGATGATTAGAGGTGTTTAGAGGTTCTATATCCAAACTTTCAAGTTTTGGATCATTTGGTATTGAAAGTTGTGTTTGATTGTTTATCTATCTATGTAGAAGGTTGTCTGGGATAAATGAGATTGCTCCACATTTTTGTGTAGTAAATTTTATTGTTTTGTATATTTGAGAACAATCCTATATTGTATGCAACATCCTTCCCTTGAGGTTTCAGGTGTTGAGGTATTCAACAAGATTGGTTAGCAAGTTGTGTTATATGGTAGTATGTCTAGTTGCACAAGAATGATGGTGTTCTTAGTTTCAAGTGGTTGTGGTAGAGTTATAGAATATTCTAATGATTATAGAATATTCTGAGATGTAACATGTGGATGCTATGAAGTTTTTTTGTCTGGTTTGTATGACCTAAAGAAGCATGTAAGTGGTTTCTTGCTGTGTTAGTTCAGGTTTGGCTAACCTAGGACGCTAGTTCTATTTGCGAAGGTACCTTGTGGATTGTGAATATGTTGAGTAGCATGGTGATGCATATTTGGGTCCTAGTTAACCCTTGGTGTGGTTATCCTTCACTTCTTTTCATCGTAGAGGTATTTGGTGTCAACTTATTTTGGTTTTGCACATTTTAGGTACATATGTTTCATTAAGGCTAACCAAATTAAGATTTTTTAGGTCATGGATGGTATATAAGTAAGGTAAATTGTTGGATATGGTTTTGGATATGTAGAAGGTGTGTGAAATATGTGAATTTGATTAAGTGTGGTGATCTGAGTGTGAGCTTAATGCTTATGACTCTAATGTTGTGAGTAGAAGGGTCTACATTTTCAGTGTTCTTGGAGTTGCTGGAGGCAGTGAGCCAAAGGTCATAGATGGTATAAGGTTTCAGTGGTGTACTTCTCATGTTGACTTGATATAGTGAATCTATTTGTAACAGTATTCTTATATCTTCTTTCTTCTTGTCATGGAACCACCCGGCAGTGATCCTTTCTTCTTTTTTTGGGCAGTGAACTCTTGGAAGTGAGCCTAATTGTCTATAATGTTGTAATTCATATATATGTCTACTAATCCTCATCATGTTTTTTCCCTTCTTAGGTTTTCCACATAAATTTTTTGTTCTTATGTGTTTGGATTTTTTTTCTTTACTATTTTATATGTTTACATTTTGCTAATGCATGATAAGGGTTTAAGGGCCAACAAGGGTTTGAATAATATTTGAGGGATTGAATTTTTTAAGTATATAATTGATTCACCCCCCCTCTTAGTTTTCCTATACATCTAATAGAGGATGCAATCATTAAAAATCATGAAAATCATATTTTTTCTTCTCATGATACCTCACTTACGGTATGTCAGGATCATGGTGCCAAAAAGTAGCAATATTATGAGGGTATGTGGCTGACAACTTTTACCCAAAATTAATGAAACAAAAATGGTTTTAGAGGAGATTCTCAGCTTTCTAAAAATATAAATTATGATTTAATTTGAATTTAATAAATAATTATTATTCATTTTCTATTAGAATTACGACTAAAGTCTGATCGATAGGCTGATTGAAAAACATCTATAAATTTCAAAAGGTATCATATTTTTTGAATCCAAAACATGAGTCACATTATATGCTTCACATAATATAGGATTAAAAAAAGAAAAATTAAATTTCATGAAGTTTTGACCAAGTTAAGCAAGAATTAATTATTTACTTGGAAAAAATTACAAAAAATGCATCACATCTGGACATGAGTCCTCTACTTATATATAAAATCTTACAAAAAAATATTATCATTTTATTATGGTTAGGGTGTTAGACAGACACCTACTTCTTATTTTTTCCCTGAAATTTAAGTACTAGTGCATTGAAATTTCAAATTTTCACCAAATAGATTTTATTTATTTTAAATAAACCTAGTATTTTAGAAACTACATTCAATTTTCTACAAATTCTATTCTTACATATTTTGAAATAATATAGATAACTTATTCAAATATTTTACGTCAAGTTGCCTAACATTGATTTTTCTGAATTTTTGCCACTTAAGGGCCTATTTTTGCATGATGATCCAACATACCTTACTAGTGAAGAAGGTATCTTGGTGTTAGAAGATCCAATCATTGAGTGTCATGAGAACCTTGTTTATTTCTCTCTCAATTTACCTCTCCTACTTGGGAAGATATTGTGGCATAAGAGGATGAAATCATTGATAAATTTATTTCAAAAGATAGTAATATGGATGAAATAGATGAATATGATAAGGTGATATTAGATCCCCCATCGATAGAAGTTCATCAACAAGTAGTTAACTCAATAGAGTTTAAAGGCATAGAAATGGTTATTAGATCTCCCTTAATTCTTGGACCTTCTAAAACTCCTCTGTTTATTGGACCTCCTAAATCACCTCTCATTATGGGACCTCCAAAACCTCATGGCCATATCTTAAACTTTTCAAAACAACTCACTAGTAATCATGTGTAGTAGCATCCAATTTATCATGCAATTGCTCACACATATAACACTATAAGTAATAAGCAAGAAAAAAAAACACCAACATCCATCCCATTACCTCAACCATGCCTTCCACCCACACCTAATATTCCTCAATTTAGTGGTTAAGATTATTATCTTATTAAGAAAATTTGTAATACACCAACAAATGTTTCCCTTTGGAACTTGATTGAAACATCACCTACATACCACAAGATGCTCCAAGAGGCTTTGAAAATGATTGATGTCTCACCTTATATTAAACCAAATGATGTAGCAACTTTGTTTGAGTGTATGCAAGTGAAAATTTTGGGTATTACATTCCCTCAACATGAATTACCCTCACTTGAGATCCGAAATAAATATGAAGCCTTAATGATAATGGTGGCCATTAATAAAACAGGAGTTAGGAGTACCCTCATAGACAATGGATCAAGTCTTAATGTTTGTAGCATTGATCTTCTAGATAAAATTGGTGTGGATAAAAATATTATAGAACCTAATGATGTTAATATTCATGGATTTCATAATGTTAGTAATCAACCATTATGGGTTATAACCCTACCCATTAAGGTAGGGTCAATGGTTTTTCCTACCCCTATCCATATCATGCCAAGACCTCTTTCATACAATCTTGTTCTAGGTAGACCATGGATTCATGCCATGAAGCGAGTCTCATCTACTCTCCACCATGAGATGAAGAATAAATATAATAGTAAGATATATACATGGTATGTGTAGGATCATCATGGAAAAAACATGCCCTTAAGTGGTGATGAAATTCAGAAAAATCAGAGTTAGGAAACTTGATGTAAAAATTTGAATAAATTATCTATATTATTTCAAAAATATGTAAGAATAGAATCTATAGAAATTTTAGTGTAGCTTCTAAACTACTAGGTTTATTTAAAGAAAAAATCTATTTAGTGAAAATTTGAAATTTCAATGCACTAGTACTTAAATTTCAGGGAAAAAATAAGCAGGTGTCTATCTAACCACCCTAACCACAATAAAATGATAATATTTTAGATATAACTAGAGGAATCATGCCTTGATCTGATTCATATTTAAAAAAATAAAATTCCAAGTAATTAATTAATTATGAATTTTTTATTACAACTTTTAAAAAATATAAAAACTCGTATGTCTGACCACCTTAACTTGGTCAAAAATTCATGAAATTCATTTTTTTTTAATCCTATAGTATGTGAAAAATAGAATGTGACACGTGTTTCAAATTCAAAAAATGTGATACTGTTTGAAAGCTATAGATGTTTTTGAATCAGCCTATTAATCAGGACTTTAGTCATAATTCAAATGGAAAATGAATAATAATTATTTATTAAATTCATAGTCAAGAATAATTTATATTGGTGGAAAGTTGATAATCTCCTTAAAAAACCCTTTTTGGTCCATCATGATCCTACACATACCCTAAAGTTAAAGAAAATGAAAAAAATTATAATTCATAAATCGAAGATTGTCATAACACTTCCAACTCTATAATACTTTGATTCCAACTTC
This sequence comes from Sequoia sempervirens, assembly GCA_007258455.2. Lineage (NCBI taxonomy): Eukaryota > Viridiplantae > Streptophyta > Pinopsida > Cupressales > Cupressaceae > Sequoia > Sequoia sempervirens. The sequence continues at coordinate 208,942 of VDFB02335036.1, read as the reverse complement.
AAAGGTAGAACCTACACAAATTAATTATAATCATGATTGTGTTTCATCTATAACAACACTCTTAGATGGTAGCTAACGAATCTAAATCCAAGGAAGCATAAAAAAAGAATGAAGGGCTCTGCAATGGCAACAACTTTGCGTGGGAAAGGTTGTGGGCGTAGATTTTTGAATTCCTTTGAGATTGCAGAGGGTGATGGCTTTGAGAAAGATGACGAAGATGATGGTTATCCTTTGTTGGTGGTTTGGAGGCTGCGACTAGATGGTTTTGTTCGGTCTATGTTTGGATCTTCCACCTTGGGGCTGACATTGCTCAAGTTTGTTTCTCGAGTGGCTGACGGTGGGGGTAGCCTCCTATTTTTTGCATTATGGGAGGTGTTTTTCTTCCCTCCTCGTGTTTCCTTGACTGGGTTGTTGCGTCTAAGTGTTGGTTACACCCAAATTTTGGAGTGCGTGCTGTTGTGAGTGTGGTGTTTGGGCTCGGGTGGTGCTATGGCTTGCTTCATTTTGCCTTCTTCTCATTTGGGGCTTGTAGGTGTAGTGTTGGCTATATATATTTTATTTTATCTAAGGTTGCAGAGGATGGAATCTTTGAATCTGGTGACGATGGATTTGGCCTTTGTGGATTCCAATGGCTTCTAGTCATTCTTGCTAATTAGTTACCTATTGATCGTTGGGTTTTCTTCTTTCTGCTCAAATTTTGGGAGAGTTATGTCTCTGTGTAGGATGATTGGCTCTAGGTTTTTTCCCTTATTGGGTGTTGTTGAGGTTTTGGAAGTTGTTTCTTCCCTTTCCTATCACTAGAGTGGCTTGTTTGGGACTTCTCTGGGGCACATGAGTGGGTTAAGGTTAGGGACTCTAGATCTAATGCGTTTGGTTCCTTTGGTGGTCTCTTCCTTGTTCAACATGATTCCTTTTGTCCTTTTCTTTGCCTTCTTTGGTCAAATGGGGTGTTTTGATGCCTTTTTCTTCCTCTTCTCTATCATTGGGATTTTGGTTGGTTGCTTGGGCTACTCTTCTCTCTTGATGGTTCATGGGGTCAAATTGAAGTTTGTTTGCAAAGTTTGTTGTTGTAGTGATGGTGTTGTCTTAGACCCTTTGGGGGTCTGGTTGTTGGCAGGATCTTTTCCTATGTTTGTGGTTGGGTGTTGGCTTCTTTGGCTTACTTTGTGGTCTCTCGCGGTCATCGTTTTGTTGGGCATGGAGGTTAGTTTGACCATCTCTATTCTAGAGAGATAGGGGTCTGTTGCTCATGTGGTGTAGATTGGTCTATGTTGGTGGATTGGTGTTGCTACTTCCTTGTTGCAGATGTGTTTGATGGGGTGTGGCTTTAGAGCTCCTTTGGAAGTCTTGTTTTCTCTCATAACCTAGATTGGGTTGAGGTTAATGAGTATTGATTATGCTAGTTTTGTTCTTACTTTCTTCTTGTTTCCTCATTTTGTGACTTCTATTGAGGTGGATTCATGTATCCTTTTGAGGTGGAGGTTGTGATTCTGGTTGAAAGTAATGATCTCCTTCAGATGGACCCCTTTCTAGCTTCTCCTATAGAGATGGTGCTATCTCCTATTGAGGAAGAGATGGGTTTTGATGGAGGGTCTTGGTGGTGCTACTGTGGGTTTCTAGTTGCTTTCCTTTTTGTAGTGTTTTCTTACTCCTCTATTGAGGTAAAGTGTTCTAGGAGGTTGGTTTGTGTTCGAGTACTCTTTTTTCCTTGTTTCTTTTCCCTTTCTTGGATCATATTGAGGTGTGGTCTATGGTCATGTTCAAGTTTATTTGTGCAACTTGTGATTCTCACCCTTCTTTTGGTAAGAAGCTATTAGGCACATTTTTTCCTAATTTGAGTGGAAGGTTTGTTGCAGTCCAACTGTTGTAGGAGATTTATGGCCTGGTTGTTTCAAACAGTCTTTTGGTCCTATAGTTTTGTGGGTTGTGTTTCTTGGTTCTATAGGTTTTTGTCTTGTGCTCAGTTGCTCCTGATTGTGGTGCTAGGTTTGGGGTGTTATTCTATCTTTTTCTAAGGACTGATGTTGGTTCTGGGCATTCTGTCACTCTTGGTTTTTGTTGTCTAGGTGTTGTTAATATTTCACCTGTGCTACTGTGATGTCTTTGCTGGTACTGTTTCATTGGAAAATTTTGAGACTTTGTTGTTTGGAAGTTTCCTTCTCTTAGATTTGTAAAAGGTTCTTGGTCCTTTCAAAACCTTGCTTACCTTATCAAAAACAACACTCTTATATGATGATTGGGGCTCATTAGATTTTACACCCTTCTTTATGGGAGAGTACAAAATCTTGCAATCTAAACATATATAGTCTTATGTTTGATCTTTTTCTACATCAATAGATTTAGGAACATCATCCCATGATGGTGATGTAAGTTGTCTAACCTCTATCCCTCATGAGTGGAAGATGCCTCACTTTAAAAAACTTAAAAAGGATTTGCATGCTCATGAAAGACCCAACTCTTCTCATGAGCATGCAGATATAATTTCTTCATTTGAGTTGGAAAGGTGTTATGGGCTTGGATAAAAAATTATTTCCAACAATGGATAAATGCGAATATGGAATAAAATGATAAGGATCAAGTGAATTCTATATGTAATTTTCTAAGTAGGGTCTATGTTTCCAACCTTTGTCCCCATATTCATCCAATTATTTATAATTTACTATATTAATGGATCTTGTGGTGAGGAAGCAATATTTTCTTCACAAGAGACAAGAATGTATCCTAATACTAAGCAAGATCATATTTTTTCAAGGCTTATCAAATCCCACTTGATTACTCTTCCTTCTTAATCTTGAAAGAAGGGTATGTGTAGGATCATGATGGACCAAAAAGTGGCGATATGATGGATATGTGTAGGGTATGTGGCTGATGACTTTTTTTACCCAAAATTGATGAAACAAAAAGGATTTTTAAAGGATATTCTCAGCTTTCCACCAATATAAATTATGCTTTAATTTGAAATTAATAAATAATTATTATTCATTTTTTATTTGAATTATGACTCAAGTCCTGATTGAGATAGGCGATTGAAAAACATCTATATAGCTTTTAAACTATATCACATTTTTTTAACTGAAACATGCATCAAATTCTATGTTTCACATACTAGATAGGATTAAAAAACAATAAAAATCATGAATTTTTGACCAAGTTAAGGTGGTTAGACATACGAAGTTTTTATATTTTTAAAATTTGTAATAAAAATTCATAATTAATTATTTAATTGGAAAAATTATAAAAAAATATGCATCACATCGGACATGAGTCCTCTACTTATATCTAAAATATTATAAAATTATTATCTTTTAATTGTGGTTAAGGTGGTTAGATAGACACCTACTTCTTTTTTTTCCCCTTGAAATTTAAGTACTCATCGCAGCATTGAAATTTCAAATTTTCACCAAATAGATTTAAAAAAAACCTAGTAGTTTAGAAGCTAAATTAAATTTTCTATAGATTCTATTCTTACATATTTTTTAAATAATATAGATAACTTATTCAATTTTTTACGTCAAGTTGCCTAACTCTGATTTTTCTAATTTTTTTGCCACTTAAGGGCCTATTTTTTCCATGATGATCCTGCACATACCCATAAATTTTATAACATAACTCATTTTGTGCATATCTTCGAGTTCATGGTCATTCTATCAATGAATTTTAGGCCTTGAGTAGTAAAATACAACACCTTAGTGACTTATCCCATGTATGGATGCACCTAATCCTTCTAAGAAATAATTTTCTTTATTCTATGGTGTTGCTCCTCACTATGTGGTGTTTGTAGCTTTATGTTTTTTTCTCAATGTCATTCATGGTGGTACAATCTTAGGTGTAACCATATTTTCTATGGCAGAAACATGATAGTCTATTGAATGGGTTTCCTTGTCTCTATACTTTGGGGGCAAGGATAACTAGTTTTGGGAGGTGTGCATTCTTTTCAAGGATCCACTCTTCCCCTTTTCTTCCTTAAAATTCCAACATAGTAAGTATGTTGAAATTTTAAGGGGGAGATATCCCCTAGCCATTTCATAGATGTCTTGTGAGAATTGACTTATTAAAATACCCCATTGGTGGTAGTGTTTTTTATAATTCGCCCAAGGCATAGTTATCAATTCATCCCCCATGACGTTGAGCTTTTGTTCCTCCCCTATGACATTAAGATTTGTGCACCCCCTAAGGTGAATTTTGTGCACTCCTTGAAGCATGGTTTGCATAGTCTTAACATAATGAAGTTTATTGTTCTATGAGTTCAAAGAATTTTCAACATGTCCTCTTAGCATAACACACCTTGCTTGCTAGTGGAGCGATGTGTTTCATGAGTTTCTTAGCATAAGACAACTTGCTAACCTTGTGAAACCCATCATATTGCATGGACACCAAACATAACATAGCTTTCTAACCAGTAGATCCATGTACCTCATGAGTGCTTTAACATCCTTATGAGAGCACCATTTTGTTAATATAGTGCATTCAATGGATGAGGTTTGATATTTGAGACAAATTTAAGACTGGCGTATCTTTTCCTTATAGACTCAAATCCCTTTTAGTACTAACCTTTGTGTTTGTGTTTTATTGTGCTTCTATTGTTTTTCTTATATTTTCCATGTGTCTTCTTTGTGTATTTCATGTGTTTTCTTCATGTATTCCATGTGTTTTCCTAGTGTAATCATCTTTTTATGCATTGTGTTTGTTGTATGGATGATAAGTGTATGCTTTATGTCTTAACATTGTGAGATGATACGATCTTAAGTTGGGGGCTTCCACACCCCTCAACTTGTTGTCATCTTCTTTCCTTGGAATTTGTATTCCTTTAGGGTGAGTATGAGTGTAAGATCATACTCCCACTAAAGTGGGGGCTCAATGAAGCATTGAAATTGCCACCCTCGACAATTTCACACTACCATGACACCCTATTTTTCCTATAATTTTAATTAAAATAATAATTTACCAATTTTGGGACAAGATCAATATAATATATTTAAATCTTTGACACCCCAACAATTTTGGGCCAAAAACCATTAGACAAGGGCGCAAGGAACCCTAGTCTAAAAATCATTTTTTTGAGTGTTTGAAATTTTGATTGGTAGACTTTTATGATTTGAAAATAACCCCAGGTTGGCCCTTACCCAAAAGGATTAATAAAATGCATATTTAAGGATGTTGTCCTCATTTTGAGTGTGAAAGAAGAAAGCAATTTTGAGAAGAAGTTCAATTGGAAGAAAATCATGTGAAGTAGTATTGAGTTATTCTCTACATGCTATGTTACATCAATCTATGGTATATGTGAGCTAATCTTTTCCAGGTCTATCAAGAAATCAAGGTATCCATCAATCAACTTGTGTGTAGCATCTCTTCTTCAAGGGTTTTCACATCAAGGTAATACTATAATTTATCATTCATCAATTTCAGTCAACCATTATTGTTTTAGCCTCTGCCCTACCCAGGGTATGCTCTCTTGATCACCATCAATCACTATAAGTGGAGGTATAAATACCAAAGCTGGGATTTGACTTAGGAAAGCCCCTATACAAGACAACATTTCCCCCATTTTCATGTGTGCAGCTTAGATTTGAAGGTTTCAGCCAATGACAGTCCAAAGAAGTAGAGTTTAGACCCCAACCTACAATCCAAAACTTTCAAATCTAAAAAAGGAAGAGTCAGACTAGGGTGCGAAACACCCTAGTCTAGAAAAAATCATCTCATATTTTAGTCAAAGATTCCTCTCTATCATCATTTTTCGATCATGGGTCCATACTATTACTTTTGGTTGTCATTTTTTTGTGATAAATTACATTTTAGATCTAGGGTTGCATGTCAAATAGGCTCATTAAATCAAACATCAGGTTTATCATCCACACAACCTCAAAAAACAAACATAAACCCTAAGAGGTTGGCTCTCCACTATAGTAGCAAGTCAAACATAAACCCTAGGCAATTTATGTTTAATATTTTGTAACTAAAAAGAGAGATAATCTTAGTTATCCTAATTGGATCTAGGATCACCTTTCCCACAAAATAAAATACAATAATATAACACACAATTTAATGCAAATGTATGATAGCTCAGCTCACAATGGCTATTACAAGGAAACTAGCATGATTTAATTTAAATTTAGATTTTAAAAGGTCAAGGTCTAATAATAGATCTAATTTAAGATGGACAATAATAGATCTATAGATCATGGTTAATTTTTGAGGATGAATGTTGATGAGATCAAGATAAGATAATATCATAAATCAAATTTATGCAAGAATATATCACTTACAAACTTATTATTACAAAAAAAAAACAAATCTAAACAAAATAAACTAAAAACATAAAGAAATTTTTTATAATTAAATAAAATATTAAATAATACTGATCATTTATATGAAATAAGTATTTTTATTTAAATTTAGAACTCCTAAATGAAGGAGAAATTTAAATTAGTGATGAGTCGTGATTTGCTATGTGGGCATTCCCTTGTTTATTCATTTTTTTTCACTTCAAAACTTCATTATGTTTTACATTTTCCATCGTGGACAATTATATTCAGCGTAAATTTGACGGATAACCACGCCTGTCAATAATTTTCTTACAGATATAAATTTAAAGATGTCCTTCAAATGTCAGATATTTTATTTTAAAAGTTGTACAGGAAATCAATCTTTCTGTAAGATAATTTGTTTCAAAATTATAATTATATTTTACAATAAATTTAAGTCTTCATAGTAGTTTATAAGGATATTTTTGTGTTTGAAATGGTTTCATAATGATATCTCTTCAATTTTGTAAGTATTAACATCCAATATTTTTAAGGATAGTTTATATTAAAACTGAAAAAGAAATGTTAATATTATTCTATTACTACTAGTAAAAAAAACATAATTTTTGTTTACTATTATAATAAAAAGGAATCTTCAATAATCTAAAGAATAGAATTTTAAAATTAAATTGTTGAAATACAAAAATGAAAAACCTAATCATAACGTAAATAAATCTTTAAAATATTATCTTATTTTCTAAAATATTTTAATTAATTAAAAATATTCAATTAGCTTTATTTTAAACAAAATTTTATTTATCTAAATTTCATCTTACTTTTAAAATCTAAAATAATTATATATATATATATATATCTTTATCTTATATTGTAAAAATCCTTTCTATTTTTATAAATAATCATTCTTTCTTCTAACTTTCTTCTATTTCTAAATAGAAATTTAAAATCTTTGAAAGAATCAAAATACATTACATTTCTATTTTATTGGCTTCCTTTCAATATAAAAATTGACAATTAGACTTTCTGATTTTATTTTAGTTAAAAATCTCCTTACAACAAATTCTGACGAGTTACGAGAGACAAGAAATCTTGATGTTGCACAGAGCCATGAGACAACTCATAAGATAAGGAAAGCTATTTCTTATATCATAATAATAAACTCTTACATTATATGAATAGTTTTAACCACACTTATAAGAAGCACCAGTGATATGATATAATATAAAAGGATAGGAAACTCTTCTTATTTAATAGTTCTTTAAGTCTTACACAATACAGGTAATGACTTAGCACATTTGAAGAAATCTTCATGGCATAATATATAATATGGTAGAAAGGTCTTCAATCAGGTTCATGATGAGACTATAAATCTCTAATAGTAATAGTCTAGATCACTACTCAATTAGTTTTTCCAGGGGAGCCATGGTCAACAATCGGAGGAGTAGGTTCTCTCGCTGTCACTGTTACTTCCCTGGATGTCGTCTTCATTGTAGCCACAGTCCCATCTTCCTATATTTATAAGAAAACACACACAAACACTGAATCATATTAAATATTTTTTTTCAAAGTCATATAAATAAATAAATTTAAAATTCTTGTTAGATGATTTCTGGATTCGATTCTGTGGAAATTTTTGCATCAAAATTTCAGATCCGTAATCCATCATCAAGATAACTGAGAACTCAAAGAGAAAAATCAATACCACAGTACTTACATCCACATTCGCCTCCACATCAATCTTCTCCTCCTCCCCCTTGTCTATATTCAAGCATCAAAAAATTCATTCAGAATTAAATAATGCTATTCTATTTGGAAAAACACAGAGAAGGCTAGTCCTAGTAATATACGATAGAAACTATGAAAAAATATTAATAAACTTACCTTGTGCGATGCTCCTCTTGCGTGCTATAGTGTCTGTAGCGACTGCTTCAACTTTGGATTTGGTTTCTGCAGCAACTGCCGCCATTTCTGAATGAGCAATGTTGGGTTTATTCTCAAAGATCTCATTCTTTTTGCTGCTCTTCATCTGAGTACTCTTATCAACTGCTTGAGCTTCCATCTTGCCCTTCTGATTTTCCTAAGAGTGCAAGCTTAAGCTTCTTATGAAAATTCCTTGTTGAGATGGAGAATTTATAGCCTTCTTTGAAATACTTTCAACGTGGTATCACTTTAATAAAGTTGTTTCACCATTTACCACTTTTCAATGTGAACGAAGTGTAAAATTATTAAACAGAATTATTAAACTGATACTGCTCTGCAACGAAAACAACGTAACATGGAAGTGGAATAGAACATCAAATAAAAATGTCCCCACCTAGAAAATCATGGAGTCCTTGGAAATGATCTCCACCATTAACATGAGAAAAGCTCAATGAAATTTTCTAAAGCCATGATCAATGAGTACCTCAGTGGTCGTCGAAGTCCTTAAGGAAACATTGGATATTTGTATGGCAAATTTTATTTTGCAAACATTGGATATCTGTGAAGACTTGTCCCAAATTCCAGTCAAATTGAGAATGAAAATGAATATTTGAACATCAAAGTCTAACGTAGTGAGTAGTCCCTACAAAATATTTGTATCACCAAACAGAATGTTTTTATATTGATTTCTTAATCTAAACTTTTAGATAATATAACAAGTATGTAGTTATAATTTATAAATTAAATTGAAATTGTAAGAAAATAAGTTTTAAAATTATAGATTATAAAACCTATTTAATAATTAGCTTCACATTTTAACGTTTAGAAAAATAGTTAAAAATGGAAAGAAAAAAATCCGAGATAAACTAGAATCCTAGTGCGATGGTAAAAGTTGTATATTCATGTAATTTTCATTTAAGTTTAAAATTCATGCTGTTTAGATTAATTTTAAGTATTGATACCATACAAGATAGTATATATTTACATAAAAATTAGAAAATAGTTTATTCCAGCTTCATTTATTTCAATATTTTAGATTTTTTTGATAAATTCATCATTCACCACCATAGTTTATATCTACATGTGTGGAGCATGCTCAATTCCATGTCCACAAATATTAACACTAAAATTTCATACTCAAATTATTAAGTTTGAGCACATGTTTTCCTCTTTTTGTAGTAATTATGATTTGGTGAAACTGTGTATTATTTCCAATTACATTGAAGGGTGGTGCATTACAGATTAACCCCATTTCATTTGAATGATCTAAAAATCTATAGAGAATATCTAGGTTAAAGAGAATCTAGTACACATTAAAAATAGGATTTTGAGACATCAACATTTGCATCAACATCCTATGAGCATATTGTATGGCTTGGATTGTTTCCTTCAATATTTTTTAATCATCATTCAACTAACTTGTCCAAGGGTTAGACTAAGCGAGAATCCCCTACCTAGAAAACTCCGCAATACTATTCCTAAGCACTATTACTCAATTATTGAAATTAAAGATATAGAGGAAAGCAAGTTATAAAGACTAAAAATTAAAGAAGGTTAGGTTCATAACTTTATTTCTATGTGCATGTTTAGTTTGGAAACACAAGGATAAACCATAGAGGACCATGTAGTTAGTTTGTTAGATACAATAGTAATCTAATAAGCCATAAAATAGTGATACATCAATAAGCAATTTGCAACAATTTACTATGTAGTGAAAATCTACATCAAATCAAGAGATAAGTACAACTATTTTATTAAATTAAGTTCTAGACTAAGTTTAACATTTATTGTATAATTCCACCACTTGTAGTGGAGTTGGCTAGGGCTTGGGGTTTGCATCCCTTGAGGTCATAGGTTCGACTCTGCTTCGTATTGGGAAAGGAAAGGGTCAGTAATATTACTTGTTCCTGCTCCACTAACACGGGGTATATAAACAGACTTTACCTCTAACCTCCATGAGGTTAGATTGATTTTAAGGTGCCATTCTCCAAAGCATTAGAAAGAGATCATCTTCCACATATTGTCAAGATTGATTGCTTACCACATATTGTCAAGATTGATTGCTTACTTTTGTATAATTGTTTGAAGACTTTGATAGGAGATGACATCTTGCTTCCTTCAGCTCAAAGGTTAATATTACCTTCATAGCTACTATCAATCTTTGTTTCAAATGTGCTAGACCTAAATCCAAACTATTAGGATATGGTTAAACTTCCAAATGAAGTCATCGAGGAAGTATTCTTGCAAGATATTGCTTTGCTGAAGAGTGTACAAAAGTATAATTTTTGGAAAGGGGAAGCATATGTGGGAGGGATTTTTCCAAGGCACTACTTGCATCATAAGGTTTGGTACCAAAATATATACATTGCAATGAAAATATCACTAGAGAATAACTCATCCAATTATTTGTACAGAGCTCTAGCCCACCATCATTTAGAACTAGTTGATGATATGGTAAAGAGATTCAAAGAAAAATATCATGCATTGTCATTTCTACTAACACATCATTGTCATAGTCAAGATAGCTCTAATAAACAAGTGACAAAATAGAAAGAGGTGGTGGAATCTGCAGAGTCTCAAGTTGAACAAAGAAATATGAATGCACATCAAGTTAGGCCAATTCCACAAATACAAGATATGAACATCACAACAAACTCTCATTCAACTCCACCGGCACAATAGAGCATGCATAAAGGGGAAAGGGTGGACGGATTGTTTGTAGGAAATGTTTGAAGCATGAACTTTTTGGAGCAGTATAGAATCAACCTGTAATCAGCTATTTGTTAAATCTAGTAAGATGATATCATATAGGTTTCCTCAAATTTTGACAAGTTTTGGCTTGAAAGCATGATTATTTTGAGATCAAGTTTTTGTATCTATCAAGCTGATATCATATAGGTTTTCTAGTTTTTTGATTTTGGACTACAAAGGAAATATTATTTTAATTAGGTACTTTATTATATGTATATATCTAGTCGGCTTATAGCCTTTTATTAAAAAAAAAAAACCATTTATTGAATAATCAATTGTTATTCTTAGATCTATATTGTATGATTAATTATGTTTTTATTTAGTTAATCTTCCCTACAAAAATTATATGAGGTGCTATTTTTTCTTACATAAATTGGTGAACTTGACATTTCTACATGATCTGAGATTTTTACCTTTAGTGTTTATTCCTTCTTTCATTAGGGTTTTCAAATGTACTTTTCTAATAGTGTTTATTTTATATGTAATTTTCTTATGTCTTTTATATCATGGACAACTGTGTCTTCTCCATGGAGGTATTATTGCATCATGTATGTGTTCTCCCCTCCTTACCATAGCTAGTTAGTACTTCTATTTCTTTCTCAAAAATAAACCCATTCAATTTTAGTTGAGATTAATTTTAATTTTGCATTCCATATGGACATTGCAAACATGAAAATTTGAGGCTAATAGAGTAGATTATAATACTAACCAACTCTTCTAAAAAAAAATTCAAAACACTTGATTAAGAATAAGGGTTAGTAAAAGATGATGAAAGCATAAAAATAGATCATTAAACGATCTCTTGTTGCACCATGTAATGATGGTAATCCTCATGGATGGTTGGATGTGAGTACTCTTTCTAGCTTCATAAGGTTGCATTCAAGTAGTGGATGAAATGGCTTGGGTTGAGGCCAATTTATAGGTTTTTTCCCAAAGAGTGGATGGCTAGAATTAAAATATGAGATGAATGACTCATATTGATTGAGGTCAATAGAGAGATGAAAGGAGGACAAGCGTCCTCATGTGATTGGATGAGATGGAGGGAGAGTGATTAAGGGGAGAATCTATGATGGAGATTTCTCCTTAGAGGAAATGGATGGATGAGATGGAAAGGGTATTTTTTGCCACCCTTGTTGAAATTTAAAATTATATTGGTAATATGTGCAAGGAATTCATCCATGTGTCATGGTACCAAAGTAATTACACATGTGGGGATATGAGAGATTTGAAAAGAGATAAGTTGTACAAGTGGATGATTATAGTATTAAGTGGATTAGCCCACTTAATAAAGTGTGGAGGAAAATGAGAAAATTAAATTATAAATATATATATTGGTATGATGATGTAGAACTTAGGTAAACAAAAAATTGGATCTATTTACCTAAGGTTGGCTATAGGAGGAAGACAATTGAATGGTTTAGGCTAGAAAATGGGCATGTGTGAATAATAATTCTATTGATTAATAAGGGGATAAAATTGGATAATTAATTAAATAATTAAGGTTGTATTAAATCAATAATAAAGGAATTAGTCAGGTAATGATTGTAAGAGTAACATGGGTTATTCACCTAATTAATTAATTAATATTAAGTAATTAATTAGGTAACATTTAGTCACTTAAGCTAAACTTAGGATTTCTTTTTTGCATTATTAGATTAGCTTATGCTATCCCATTACATAGAATTGTGACTCTTGTCACATGCCAATGTAATCCTCTCCTAGGGTTTCATTTGTACGATTTGTATCTCCTTCATAAGGATTGTTTCATTATTATAATCAATCAATTCAAGAATTTTATGTAAATTCTTTGTCTAGTTGTTGAGCACCAATGTGTCTTTTTGATCTCCTCTTTGTGATAGGATTATTTCTTGCAAGTGCTTTCTAAGTTCTGTGGAGTTGGTTTTTCAACTTCAACATGGCATTAGATCCTTGATTTGCAACTTCTTGGTCAAAATATAAGGGATCTAACCTTGAGAGAATTTTTGGCGTGTTTTGGAGTGAATCAAGCCTTTCCATTGCATCCACAGTGGTTGAAAACTTACAAATCAACTATCTTTTTGAAAAATGAAGAAGTCAAAATTTTGAGGAAAATTTTTAAGGGCACATTTTTCAAGGCATAAGATTATGTATGTTTTTATGAATTTGTACAGTTGTACAAGTCCGTACGGTGCCATTAATAGTTGCACAGGAACTCGACTTAAGAAAAAAATGTAGGGTTCATAAAAAAATTTAGGAAAAAAAATAGTAGATTTAAAAAAAAAAAATTGGCATTTTTTTAATTCAGTGGTGTTTTTTAATTCAGTGGCATTTTTTAAGTAATCCACGTGGCATTTTTTTTACCAGGAAGCATTTAATTTTTTGATGGCTGATTTTTTTTAAAAAGCGGTAAGTTCTAATTTAAAAATCTGGCATTTTGTATCTAGAAGACTTCGGAACATTCCAGTGACTTTTTAAAATTTCCCAACGACCTTTTTCTAGACCTTGACAACCAATGAATATTTTCCAGCAAGGGAATTTTTTGGCATTTTTTGGCAATATGTGTAATATTCTATTGACAATTTTTTTCTAGGGAGGCTAGATTTTTTCAATTAGAGAGGGAATATTCTCAAAATATTTCATTGACATCAACAGTATGACACTTGTTAGGGGCCCCCAAGTCTCCTCTTTAGCCTTTACGGAGCAATTTTTTTTTTTGGCCATTACTTGGGAATACGATATCATTTTTTGGAAAATGAGATATTGTCGAAAATATGGTTTTTCCAACTTTTTAGTGGTGTGGGTCTCATCACTTATTTTTGCTTCTAGTGCATTCTACCGCCTATAAAAATTAGAAGTTTTTTTTTCACTATTGAGCTCACAATTTTTTCTCAATTTCTCTAGTTTTCATGATTCCAACAACATTGGGATTGTCTCTTAGAGTTCTTCATAGCATCCATGCCATTTTTCTAGAATTTTATCCAAGCATATTTTATTTAGTTTTTGGTGTTTTTACACTCTGGTGAATTACTTGGATGTTATAGCTCTTGGAAACATCTTGTAACCATAGGATGACTTGTTTTAGGCTGTTACATATTTATTTCCTATTTTTATCATATTTGGACATTTTAGTCATGTTTTTTAGCATGTTGTCTTTTTGGAAATTGTAATTTTCCATTGTAAGCAATTCTCTTTTGCAAACACACTAAAATTATAAAGTGCCTCTATATCTACCCATGATTAGTGGGATCTTGCACATCATTTTGTGCCTTATTGTACTTGCACTATGATATAAAGTGCCATGGGGGGGAGTTGATGTTTTCCTTTGTTTGTCATCACACCTTTTGTCAAGTGAGTTTCCCTTCCAAAATAGTAGCCTCATGTGTGGGTTCCTTTTGTTTGCAAACACATTATATTTGTTGGCACTTTCATGTTTTCACATTCAAATGTTCTTAATTCTTCTTCGTGCACTTATTTTTGGAATTCAATTTTAGTGTACCTATCAACCCTCTCCCTTTTTTTGCATTATAAGGGGTTTCTACTATTGGTTCTAATGCTACATTGGGTTCACGTTGGATTGATCTATGTATACAATATTTTTTCCTATGTACTTCCAAATTCAGCATATATCAGTGGCTGGTTACCCTTGCATTTCGATGAGATGGAGCACTTACCATATGGACACTCTTGCATTCCTATTTTTGGAGGTGACCTTCCATTTTCACTAGATCAATTCTTTAGACTATTGGTACTTGTGGCATCTATATTCTCAATTTCTAGATGCTCTCCTTTGCTTTCCATCTGATTCGAGTAGTGTCGTTGGAGGCACAGATGCAAATTTTTGTCTTGTTGGTCCTAATCATCATCTGTTTTAAAGGAGGTCTTCTTTCAACACTATAGTAGTCATTCTTCTGCAATTTTTATAGCTTCATGCTTTAGTGGTGTTCTTCATGTTCATCCTTTGTTCCTACTCTTTTGGGACATTCTTGATTGGATGATTTTTTTAGTCCTTCACTCTTGTTTGGAGGCTTCTTCAATCCTTCACTTGTCTTTTATCTCTTTTTGGAGTGGAGTTTTCCCATGATGTTTTCTCCATTTTTCCACTTTTCAAAGATCTTTAGTTGTACATGAGTGCCTCATTAGGCATAGTTTTTGGGACCCATATTTTCTTTTCATGCATTCTTCCTTAGTTTTTAGCTTAAGTTCATCTTAAGGGGGGTGTTAGAGTAATGAGTTATTTAACTAATAAATTAATTCATATGATTAATTAAGTTGTCCCCTTTACTCAATTAAGCTAAAGTTAGGATTTATTTTTTGCATTATTATATTATCTTATGTTATCTCATTACATAGGATTGTGACACTTGTTGCATCCTGGTCTAAACCTCTCCTAGAGTTTCACTCCTATGGTTTGCATCTCCTTCATAAGAATTGTTTCACAATTGTAATCAATCAATTCAATATTTTTGCATAAATTCTTTCTCTAGTTGTTGAGCAACATTGCTTCATTTTATCTCCTCTTTGCAATAGGATATTTTCTTGCAAGTTATTTCTAGGTTATGTGGATTTTGTTTTACAACTTCAATAATGATAATAAATAAATTTAGGTGTCCATGGATCAAATAATAGTGATACATATCATGATGTTGTATCTTTGGATACTCTTTTATCATATTTATTGGTTTATGATGATGATAACCCTCATTTAATGAATAATGATGTCATGCCTTTTTAAACTAGGGATATATCTAAGGTTGATACTTTGTATGATGAGGTTACACCTTCCTTGGCTATTAATAAACTTGTTAAGCCTTATGATATTATCATTTTTACATGTCAAGATAGCCCTTAGACTCACACATCTTTGATGATGTATCTTACGAGGAGTCTACTATATAGAGATTTATGTGAGATATCTTATATTATACATTATCGTGATATGTCTTGTGATGTTATTTTTAATTTCCAACTCATATTCATTTTATAGCTATGCATGATGATAATTTACTTAATATGCTACATGATGATATATTTCCCTATGATAATACATATTCATCTTATCAGGTAGATGTTATTGTTCTATCATTCTCTTGTTCTTCATTCCATGATGATTTTGATGATATAATTAATTTATCCACTACCTTTTATAGATGAGGTATTGTAGATGGTGATTGCATTTCAAATGATGTCCTTCGTAGATAGATATTATGTGTACAACCAAGTTATGGTGAACTATGAAAAAAATTGAAGACCACTTCTAGAACTTGGTGGAACCCCTGAAATTCTTTGTGTTTCATTGATAAATTTTATAAAATTTGACTATTTTGTTGATTGAGACATGTCTTAGGGCTTAGGGTTTCAGTCATTCTTATTTTCTAGGGTTTATATGTGCCTTAAACCCTAAAAACAATTCAGAGTGTGAATCCCTTTACATGAGTTCTAATTCATAGTTGACTTCTTGTCACACATTCCTAGTCGCATTAGTCATGACTTATGTCATTAAGCTTGTCCTCTTCACTGGCCCCTTAAACCTAAGGATCCCACTTGTTACCCAATGAATTATTTTAAATGTTTCTTCATACTATATGGGTTGCAAGTTTTTAATATTAGCCACTTTCCTAAGTCTAAATGGATTTTAATATTTCGGCATTGGTCTAAAGTCTTGCCTAAAGTTTTATGATCCCCATCATTCAACAACCTAGTCGGCCCCCCTTTTAAGTATTAACAATTATGAACGTGCAAGTTTAAGCTTTTATGCAAGCCATCAGATCTATATGATTGAATCCTGACTACTCCTTATGCCCTCATTTGATCTTAATATTCATTAAAATATTTGAGTAGGCCAACGCGCTAGCACCACATGTCCCATATGATGGAGGATCCCATTGTATTTCAAAGGAAATAAGTAGTAAGCTTTAATGAGATCATAGATCAAGATGAGTTGGCTCGGGTTAATCCTGACCATTCCTTTCCAGCTCGCAGGGGACCCACCTTCATCTCTGTTCTCTTAATGGGGACTTTGGGAGGTTCCACTTGACATGATCTGCACCATTAAAAGAATTATATAAAGGCATGAAATATTTTTTCATAAGGTTGAAGGTATTAAAGCTCACACTACTAATAGGTTTTTTAAAGAACATGTCTTAAATGTGAGCCAAATCTTTTAATTTAAGCCATTCATCAAGCCCAAAGGTTATGCACATGGGCGAATGGTCTTAAAGGTAAAGAGAACACAGATGTGAGGTTCCAAATTTAATTTGGGCCACTCCTCACCTCCCCGTTGCTGAGAGTTCCACACAAGTTAAACTCAATAGAGGAGCGAGAAGGCCCACATGTGGATTTTCTTAGCACTCATGAAGATGGTGGAGCCTACGAGTGACTTGGAAGGAAAATTCCACATGGTGAATCTTGATTGGTCAATGGTGATAGTTGTTTATGGTCATATGTTTTAAACTTCTTTTATTGAATTTGAACTATTTGTCAAGCCATCTCACTACATAATAAACGACTAACATTCAAAGTTGTGTTTGAGGGAAAATGAGTCATTCTAGTTCACATGAGTGAACAATAATGATGGATATGATGCCAAACTACCAAATTGATTCATCATAAAGCCATAAAATCTTGTTTTAAAACATAATTGTATATTTCTAAAGCATCCAATGCATATAAGGAGTTCTTGCTATAATTTTCAAGATTGTTCGATGACTAAAATTAGGGTTTTCAAAGAAATTGTAAACCAATAAGTGAAATCAATACCTTGCTTCTCAATTGCTTAAAACTTGCTAAATTTCACTTACTCTTTGATTCTATTAGTAGGGTTCTGGGTCTGTATGCATTTCTTTTAAGGTTTGATGTTCAAATTCAAATGACTAGCTTTTCCAATCTTTTTTTTGCATCAAACCCATACCCTAGTTGTGAACTTATTTTATGTTAAAAGGAAGCCCTAGTTTGTATGAAACCTAAAACTATGTCACCCAAAGTCAATCCATCTGCATCAAAAGAACAAGCTTCTAGTTTGAAACCTCTAGTCAGGCCTTTGGTCTAGGATCTAATTGGCCAGTTAAAATCCTCCACCTCTGACAAACCTAAGGGTAAATTGTTATTCCAAGCTACACAAATTATGGAAGGGATTGTTGACAAGAAATGTAATATTAATGATTCCACACTACCATTTATTGGATGGGTACAATTTAGCTATTGGTTTTGCAGTCAAATCTGTGGCCTTCCTGTGGGATACCCCTAGAATTTGGATATGGGGAAGCTAATAGTACCAAATGTCTACATGGATGTTGACCTATTAAAGGAAATGGTTGCAAATTATGACCCATTCATAAGAATCTTAAGAACATATGATGGAATTAAAATGGTGAAGGTCACCAACAAAGAAATTGCTAAGGTTTTCAAATTGACTAAGTGGAGTGAGGATGTGGTCAAGATTAATGAGAAAGAACTCAGGGTAGAATATGAGAGGGTGAGGCATACCTTCAAAATTTTAATATCGCATCACTATATGGCAACTACCAAAGGACAAGGAAAGACTATCTTGGGACCATCAGATAAGGAGCCATACCCTATCAACTAATTTTTCTATTACTTTTAAAGGACATTCTATTCTTTATGTCAAATCATAGGTTATGAACCCACTATAGGCATGCCAATGGCAGAGATGTACATGGTTGCACACATCCAACACCCTACATGTTGCACACTCTATGATTATTGAGGGTGCTTGGCAAAGAAGATTCACGAGGGCTTGGTTAAACTAAAAATAGTGAATATGGGGTTAGGTTCTATTGGTACTCTCTATTCATGTATATGATTTTGTTTAAGGGAGCTACATATTTTGGTAAGGATATGATGTTGGAGAAAAAGGAAGGTGATATGGATCTACTTGTTTAGTGCTAGACTACACTCCTTGATAAGAATTGCAAAAAATCTAGTTATGTGGTGTTCAAAAAAAAAATTTCCTCCAAGCTAAGAAGGATATTGATTATGAACATGACAAGAATTCCTACTACTCTACATAACTTTTTGAGGCCTAAGGATGGAAGGCCAGATTTAAATATTGAGCACAATTGGGGGGATGTAATCCCTTACCCATGTTACACAATCTTGAGGGTGTATGGAACAAGTGCCTCACCTCATATATTTCCAAGGGATGTGCCAAAAACAATTGGTTTTCTAGAAGTAATGTGGAAATTAGGTGATGTAGAGAACAACCATTTGAAGGATCATGGTAAGGGAAATTTTTTCCTTACATATACTTGTTTTTCTAATTTTTTTATGAAGAAAGGAGGATGGAGAAAAATCAATGGTGTGCTCAAAAATTTGGAAATGAAAAGGGTGGGAGAAAGAAACCATGATCCCGAAGGATTCATGGCATGGCTGAAAACAAGAATTAGAAGTTAAAAATTCATCCATAACTTCTACTTCCTAGAAGATATAATAAGAAACATTTTTGACATTCAGATAAAAAATGACAGAAAGATGAAATGGATAGCATTCAATAGATTGGAGAGGGATCTGCAATCTAAAGACCCTCAATTATTGCCTCTTGTAAACATACCATATGAAATGCAAAAAGTGAATTTTGAACAAGTGGTTTGAAAATTGAAGGGTGGAAGATTAATTCAAGATAGGGGGAAGTTTGTTGTAATAGAAGAACAAGGTGAGGGGGAAACCCCTATGATGGAATAAATACCA
The DNA here is from genome assembly GCA_007258455.2 of Sequoia sempervirens. Lineage (NCBI taxonomy): Eukaryota > Viridiplantae > Streptophyta > Pinopsida > Cupressales > Cupressaceae > Sequoia > Sequoia sempervirens. Next base: position 189,329 of record VDFB02335036.1, on the reverse strand, counting down.
ACCTCTCAACCCGAAAAGGAGGTGATTGTCTTCAAAAGGAGGAAAGATAGGGTGAAGGAGAGGAAACAAGTATTTCCAACCTCTTCCTAGCAAGAGGGAAAAATATTCCCTTCATCGGTACATCAAATTCCACCACCATCTCCTCCTAGGTCAATTTTTCTTGCAATTATTGATATTGATTCACTAGCTAGGTAGTCATCACCACCCAAGAATCCACCTTAGAGTCAAGTGGTCTACTGGATTATGATGAGGACTTAGAAGATGAGTTATTGGTAATTAAGGAAGAGATGCAACAAGGCATGCCTTCTCCCCCTAAGGAGATGGTATCAGAATAGATTGGTCTCATATTAAGCAAGGTGGAACTGTTAGGAATAAATAACACAGATGATGTTAGAGAAGAGTCATGTACAAAGTTCATGGACGATGACTCATTTTTCAAGTCCCTAGATTTCATGGGGTTCTCCTGGAGAGCCAAAAAATATGAGTATGTTAATAAAATTGTAAAGAAGAGGAGCCTTCGCCTAGAATTGGCTAATACAATCATACAAGCTCAAGTAATAAAAGAGATGAGAGAAAGCTTCCAAGAGATAACTGTATAAGAAGGTAGAGAGCTAGTGAGAAAAAGTGACATTATTTTATTGCCAAAATGGGACCTAGCCTCTATGATTTCCTTTGACATAGTAAAGAGGTATGATAGGCCTCTATAATTATGATGAGGAAGCTACAATTTCACTACAAGGATATGCATTTAGTGAGTAGTGGGATACATTAACTATCTAGTCCCTAGCTCCTAACACAAAAAGCTAGAAGTTGCAAATCCATCTGTAGACTATAGAGGGGGCTTGATTATAAAGAGGGTATTTGATACCTCATCTAT